>OX596250.1:12474316-12639256 GCA_951394255.1 Polyploca ridens
CGTACGAATCATAAAATAGACGTTAAGTTTAAGTGAATATCCGATGTCTCGTACGAATGTCTCTTGGGTTGTATAAATAACATAAATTATCAATCGAAACCCTCATTACACATCGTCTCGTTTTCGTCACACGATACACTACCTACCTACTCGTAATAAACTTTACTAGCGTATGTCTGTGTCTTCGCCTAGTATTATAATTTTATTGATTAAATCAGTTCTTTGTTTAAAAAAAAATACTTAATCTTACTCTGGTCAGTGATGAATTGATGATGTAGTCGAAGGTGAATGTGGTGTTTTTCTGAATTTAACTGTGCATGTCATAATCAAAGTCATTTATTAAATTTAAGCCCTAGGAGGCACTTCATCATCATCATCAGCCTATAATGTCACACTGCTGAGCACAGATCTCCTTTCACAAATTAGGGTGAAAGGGAATGGGCAGATATTCCACCTCGCATGCCCACTGCGAATGTCGAGAGATAGGCTAGTGGTCAACCTACTGTTTGAGTTTTCAAGCCGCCTAGTAGGCCTCCAACTAGCTTAACGACTATCACAATTAAGTGATAGCCGGTACCTTTTTCGTTTCCGGGCTTTACGTGCGAGAGAGTGAGAGAGGTAGAGCATAGCGTTTATTCGCTCAAAGAGCAGCTCGACTGGGGAAGTTCAAATTCAAAAAAAAAAGTGAGCTATGCTTTTTGTGTTGCAAGCGTCCATATGACTACGGGAACCGCTTACCATCAGGCGGGCCGTATGCTTGCTTACCAGCTTAGTTGTATAAAAAAAAAAAAAAAAAAACGTGCCTTCCAAAGCACGGTAACGCTCCATTTGAAATACCACTTGGCTCATCCAGGTACCGACCACGACGGTGGTAGTTTAACTTTGCCGATCGATTAAGAACGGCTAATCATGCTACACCACGAGCGCTTATGACGAGGAGGCATTTATGACGGTCAAATCTACTAAAACTACTAAGGCCGAGAGAGAGCAAGAAAATCCAGAGTCTGAACAAGATGATAATATTGGATACAGTTTATTAAATTTCAGATGAATCTATGAACAGAAATCACTTTTAAGTGCTAGAATATTAATAGAGCGACTGTACTAAAGTACGTGACATGAGCATGGGTACAGGTAAAATGCCTTGAAATGAAGTGGGCGTACGTAGTTTGAACGACTGAAATACCTACTTCGTTTTCGAATCTTGTTTATCGATACTTTTACCGAGAACAAATGACAAGGAATCCATTTCGACATATTGTCTGACTGAAATTCAACTAGTGTACGATATATCTGTAAATCTATATGGAAACTGCTCACGCTTCGTACAAGGTAACATTGTTAACGCTATCACTCTATAATATTCTAACGCAATGGTTGTGATTGAACTACTAAGAATTACTTGATTAGATAACTATATAACGAATACCATAACATAAATTACTAGCTGAAGAATCGCCTGTCTGCAATGTCTCAGAGAAACGACTTACAAAACATAACAATTTCCCAATTTAACATAATTTCATTCGATTGGAGTGACGACTTAACAACATTAATATCTGTTCACCATTTCCCATAACTTGTTCATGAAGTTAGTTGTATGAGTATGTGCGCCCTCGAGCGTCAAACTCTTGAACAATCTTGTGAACGCAAGAGTGTTGGAACCTATAAATTATTTAGGTTACGTACCAAGTTTAAGTGGGGTTACGCATCGATAAATAATCCTCGTATAGGTATTTCACTATGAACTAACTTAATGTATATATCCTTGTTCAATTATACACCGAACAAGTACAATATGTCGAGAACATCCCTGTAGACCAAAATAAATTCGTCACCTGCAAATTTGTTTAGACTAATTCAGAATTTTTTACAGTTTGAATGGAACTGAGTTTATGTCTAATATTGGGCAATAAGATAATGATTGCAATGATAGTAACGTTGAATATTGAGCTTTCGTTGCTGGAAAATATCTTTAGGAAACCATATCAGTAGTTTTCTCTTTGGTACGCTTCTGGTCACCACCCTCATGTCGAAAATCTGTCGCCAAGAACTTTCCATTATGTTGCCGCAGGTGAAATTGATCGCGTGCCTTTCCAGGCTTTGAAAGCTTATCACTTTCGGCCACATCATCATTCATCACATACCTATAATGTCAATAGGCAAAAGAAAAATAAAATAAAACAAATGAAGGATGCCATGCTCTCAAATGAAACTGCATCATGTGAAATCTGAGCGGTGTATTCATTACGCGCTATTTTCCCCCAAGAGGAAATCGCGATGAAGCGTATATAGACGGGAAAACTGCGAACTTCGTTTCCACAAACAAAGCGCGCGACTGAAAGGGGCCTGTGAAAAAACATTTTCATTGTGTCTGCGAGTCGCTCGATTTTTAATCTCCCCCCTCGTCCCTCTGTAAGTTTATTGTGAGCTTTGCGAATCAGTTGGTGACTGTCAGGAGCTAGCGTTTGTCATCGACTCCAACAACGCTCTGTATATCATACCTTACCATTTACCACCAGAGATTTTCCTCCGATTGACCATAACGGAGAATCGTTAACATGTTAGTGTTTGGAAGCTCCTGCTATTGAAACTACACTTTCAATTAGTTAGTTTCATTTATATTTATATTATTAATAAATACATACAACTAGTACGTTAACATGAAACTAATTTTCATGTTTTCTTTCAGTATTTCTGTGACTTCATTACTTTTTATTTTACTATAAAACCTTTATTATCAACTTTAAGCCAACAAACCTTTGAAAACTAACGAAAAATAAAGCTTGTGAACACAATAAGTCGTAAAGCTGTTTTTGAAGTCGCAACAAAGTCTGCCATGAACATTTCTGCTCATACAATCTACGTTTTACTCATGTTTTACTACTATTTTATTACATTCGTTACTAAATTCTAAACTTCAGTATTATATTTGAGTTTAGCACATTTTCTAAACTGACGTGTTGCAACCCTATTGATATGCACGACATCTTATATACCAGGGAACCATATATCGGTAGATATTGGGACCATCATGTTTAAAAATCGTGCTAAGCACTACCAGTGTGTTCCGTTATAACGGAACTGGTAGTAGCTTAGAGCTAAAATGGAAAGTCTGTTTCATTCTAGGCTATTGAATTTACCACCTTTGGCTACATCATTGATCACATAAAAACTGCAAAAATGTACCTATAAAATGGAAAGCTCTTCAAGTGTCTTTACATAATACTGCCTTCTGCATCTAATAAGTTAACAGACAATAATGTACCCTTCAAGGTCCTAACCAATTCGTACCCTAGCTTTTACATTCCATAGGAATCTTATTGCGGCCATTTTAACACGACCCTTATAAACACTCGAACCCGCCTTTTCAATACCATAATTCCTTCGCAGCTGAATGGAGGATGGTCTTTATAAGCTGGTCGGTTCACATGTATGAAAGGGATCCATGCATGGCAATGTTTTATTCATCGCGTTCAAGACAAAGATGGTGTGACTCGAGAAAGCTCTCAAGATTCAGTCATGTATTGATCAGAGAGATGTTTGTATAAACAATACAGGCAGTCTGTATTGAATAAAGTTATCGTGTATATGAAATACAGTGTTTATTGTTGTTATGATTTTGTTATTGCTTGGAGAGCATTGTATATTGTTATATACAAATATTATTTCATAACAAATCGAGCCCTGTTTTATGTTCGTGTATGACATAATAAATCCTATAGACGCTTGCGGCGGTTACAAAAAGAGCCACTTTTTGTCAAAGAGACAGTTTGTATAAAGTTTATTTGGTATGGAAAATGACACGATATAAGTCACGTGACTGCTGCACACAAATTCCCGAATCCTGCATGTAAAAAATGTAGCGTGGTATTTCCCATCGAATAATTAACCCAAAGAAGCGAAATGATGTTCATTGTTGTTTGAAATCTATTCTGCCAATTCCCCACAACCACTCTGATTGGCTAAGTCAAGTACATTTAGATGCAGTGAGTGGTCCTTACTGTATAAAATACAGTGCAAAATCACTGACTAATTGCGGGATTCGATTTCTATTCTAAAGAGATTTCTACGATGCACGCTTCTACTTCTTCGTAAAACATAATCATCTTGGTAAAACCACGGGATCGATTCTACTCGATAGATATATTTATCATTACGGCTTGCGTATGCATACACCGATTCGTTCTGGCACCAGCACTCGAAAGCCAGTTCCTTCTAGGCTTTGTGCTCTTACCACCTTCATGGTAAAAAATGTGGCCAAACACACAAGACCTTTGCACAGTAAAAAAAAGATTCATAAAAATCATCATCGTTATCAATTTATTAGAACTGACCGAGGTAATCTATTCCAATCGAGACAAGGCGTCCAAGCTTGATAAAAACCCTGTATAATCTTTCCATGTAACTAACGAATATTTTTTTTTATTTAATATCCTTATTGCATGTTTGGAGTACCATTAATCAAGTTATAGTGTAAAGCAAGCTTATATGGAATATATAATGTTATGGTCTACAACTTCAAGGATTATAATGCAACGGGACGATGCGTCTAAAGTCAAAGTTATAGGTCTCAATAAGTTTGGTAATAGTACATTGTGATACATGTGTGCAAAGTTCCCTCTCTGTGCAAAGTAAACTCTCGGCTTCCTTATATCGCCTCGTCTGTAATAACCAATGCACACGCGTGTCTTGTGTTTTTCAACACACTTCATCATATCAGCCCATGGATGTCCACTGCTGAACATAGGCCTCCCCCATTAATTTCCACTTCGACCGGTTCTGGGCCGCTTGCATCCAGCGGCGCCCAGCGACTCTGACCAGGTCGTCGCTCCACCTGGTGGGAGGTCGTCCCGCTCGGCGCTTTCCAATACGTGGTCGCCACTCGAGAACCTTTCTTCCCCATCGGTTATCGGCTCTTCGAGCGATGTGGCCTGCCCATTGCCACTTCGCTCTCCACTACGACTACACTCTACGAGCTATGTCCGTCGTTTTTATTCTCCTACGAATGTCCTCATTACGGACCCTGTCACGTAGAGAAATTCCGAGCATAGCTCGTTCCATAGCTCGCTGAGTGACTCTATGCTTATTTATGCGGCCAGCAGTAAAAGACCACGTCTCTGTCCCGTATGTCATCACTGGTAACACGCACTGATTGAAGACCTTTGTCTTCAGACTCTGGGGTATTCGGGACGTGAAGATATGCCGCCTGCCAAGCGTGGTGATTACGGCAATACCCCCCAAATGAAAATTACAACACACTTGCGAGGAAAAAATCGATTAATATTTTTATTCATAATATCAATACAAGACAAAAAGAGAAATTAGTTGTTCCGTATTTTAGACTAGCTAAAGTTCGTAAGTCATTTCTTGGCAATAGTGTGCGCTGTTATAACAAAATACCACTTGCGGTGACCAAGATGACTGATTTTAAATTTAAATCACATATAAAAAAAGTTCTGAAAGAAAGAGCTTATTATAAAGTAGCCGATTATATTGAAGATAAAGATGTCTGGAAGTAGGTAGCTGCACTCTGCACAAGTGCACCTTGCTCATACTTATACAAAAGCCAGTAAGGTCAATAATTGTGTTTTGTATTTTTAAGGTTATTATTTTTTATTTATTTTCTTGTTCTTTTTTCGCCTGTATCTATGCTTAGGTATATCTTTTTTATTTTTAATTATTTGGAAAAAAAAAGCCAAACATAGTCAGATTGTCCAAAAAATATATAAAAAATGTAACCTTGCTGAGTTTCTTGCCGGATTCTTCTCAGTTGAAGGCCGAGTTCCGAACCGGTGGTAACTTCAGTAAATTTGACCTTCATAAGTGCCCTTCTGGGGCCTAAATTGAATAAATGGCTTTGACTTTGACTTTGACTATTTGTAGATTTTTTGATAATCATCAACCACCAACCACTAAAAACGGTGCAATAAATGTCATTTTATGAGTAACTGTGTTTAAATTTTTTTGAATTCTTAAATATTTGTATTTGAACATAATAAAGAACTGTGTCGTCTTTTTTTTCCTATACCATTATTCCGATTGTCTATCAAATGTTGTGCGCGGACCGGGAAAGGTTACTGACAGAAAAACAGAAAAGGGCGTTACAAAGCACGTTACTAGTTTAAATAAAAAATAAATGGACACTACATAAAAACTTATTTTCTTTTACATAGGTACCTATATACACATAATAATTATTCACTCACGGTTATTACCACGTTAATTTATTATAGAATTAAATAATAAATAACTTTCAAAATAGTATCATTCGGTCTTAAACTATCCAGATTTTTAGTGTCATAATTTTTGATAAATTCTAGTATATCGTGCTGGCTATAATATCACACGCGAAGTATGCATTTATATTATAATTCGTACTTAGGTACGCCACTCGCGAAACAAAAAAGTTTTCACGACTCCTACCGATAAAATAATTATGGCTACATAAAATACTACATGATCATATCAAATGAATCATATATTAATTCTTAAATTACATTCATGGTTTAAGTCTAGTAAAACCAAGCTTTTAAATATATCCGTTACTTTCTAATGTCTCTAACGAAAAGAGCTGAGGCTATCTTAGAACCTGGGTTTTACAAGACTCAACTTGAACCTTCTTTTGTAAAAAGGGGGTGCATGCTACACGAAAAAATATCCATACGAGTTTATTTTAAAGATTTTTTTGTATATCAAAAGTCTGACAAGCAAACAGGCCCTGACCAACACCAGGGCGATTGTGAATGTGCTGCCAACCTTAACAAAGCAAAGACATATTTCTTCAATGAAAATATATAGATGGCCATTGAAATCTATTAGCAAAATTAAAACGCATTAAGGTGCTATATTCAGAAAAAATGATATCTTTGTGTGCCTGTATCTTAATTAATACAAGGGTTGGGGATCCGAGATTTTATTATATGATTTTTGAGATCTTAATTGAGTATTACCTTGAAGGAAAACACGTTTGATAGAAATTTTCTCGATAAAGTTTAATTCCAAAGTAGCCTCTAAATAAAACTCTTTTACACTATAACTCCGTCAAACAGGCGAATTTTACAGTGAAATTTAATGCAAAAAATTGGTAATTCATTCTTCTTATACTGTGAAGAACAGATTTTCTATACATTGCATGGTTATTTTATAAACAATTTATATTTGGTTTGGTACTTACGTCGTTTATTAAAACCTGCGGCTTGCCCGGGCAGAGCACTATATACATCTCTTTTTAGCACATACGAAATCATGGTGAACGTATTTATTGTACTACTCTTGCATCGCTAGGATCATTCGGCCGAAGGCTTTGTCGACGACGGACCTACGCTAGTTTTCGCGGCCGGCTCTCGTAGTTTTAAACATTAAATATTTTCGTAGCATATTCTTTATTGTCTTCAAAGATAGTATTATAGTTTGTAATATCGTATTAATTTCAGTTTAGTGTGATAACCTAGTTCAATAGTGCTTGTAAATATAAAGTCAGTTGTGTAGTTTTGTTTTTATTATTTTTATAGTGTCAAGTTTAGTGTTAAAGTTGATTTTAATATAATTTCACGACATGGGTAATAGAATAAAGACCAAGGAAAAACAAAAAGCAGCATTTGGAGCAAATGAGAGCCAAAAGCTCGATACATGACAAAAATTTAAATGTAAGTATTAACAATACATATTAATATTTTTTTATTAATCGTTAATAACATAACTAACGATAACTTATTTAATTATTTTAGTAATTATATATTGCAGTTAGATCATTATCAGTTTATCGTTCACGTACCGGATAGATTTATACGAACTTATATATAAGTTCGAGTCCGAGTCCGAGATCAGAGAGAGCATGAAAACTATGATAACAACTAATTTGTTATTATATTTGCGGATTATTATTCTCTTACTTTACATTACATTTTATTACCAAATATAACATGATTTGATTATTATAATTATTTATTATGGTATATGGACAAATACATATTTTAATGCCTAAAAGTTTTATTAATAAATTTTGTAGGTGCTATAAATTAGTATTTAAAATAGGCTACAGTTTACAGTGTATTTCATATGGTGTACTTAGGACAACTATCTCTTTTTATGTCTTATCTTTTTATTAATAATATTTGTAGGTGCTATAAATGAAATAAAATGTTTATGATTCACAGGGAACAATCTCCACAAAAAAGTTACAGTCGTGAAAAGATCATGGTAGAACCCACAGAATAATTTTTGACTTCCTTGGTAGCGCCGCTGGCAGCTTATGATGTTGTCGCAGATAATGAATCAACGTTGTTTTTCGAAAATTTGGATAAGCAGCAGTCCTCCAAAGTGAATTTGGAAGTAAGTATGTATATTGTACACCTACTTAGGTCTAGCATTATCCGTTAGTTTTTAGTATCCGGATAAAACAAATATTATTTTTTTAGAGGTAAAACCGGTTAACCGGTTTTAATACCGGTTAACCGGTTATTTAAATGTTCACTCGTTTTTTTCCCACGTTATTTCTATAGCTCGAATTATAGATAATAACCGCGCCAAAGATTAAAAAATCGTAAATAGGAATTATTGTCAGTTAAAGTTAATAGAGTGGGTATAAAATAAACATCAAATTCATCAACATTATCATCTGGCTGCCCTGTTCCCAATCATTTGGGGTCGGCGCAATATCTACGTTTTTTCCATTCGTTTCTTCTATCCGTTATACCAAAATTCACTCCTTTCTTACTCATGTCATCTTTCACATTATCCATCCATCTCTTTTTCATCAAATTGATAATAAAGATAAATCTTCAGAGTTAAATAAACTATTATTTCCATGGTTTATTTAACTCTCTTTATATAGACTACGCGGTTCGTTGCTTTTGATTTTATTTTGAATGACATCATAAAAACATAATATTTGCTTGGTTTTTAATTGCTATGAGATATAATGATAAAGTCATTATATCTCATAGCAATTAAAAACTAAAATGTTAAATAAAAATTAGATCAGTAATGAAGAAACATTTATTAAATTATGTTTATTTAAACATTTATTAAATTATGTTTCGTACGTTATAATAATCATTTCACACGTAATATTATGTTACATAGCATATTGTAGCAGCACAATAACTTGCGTGTACACAAACACGTGATTATTATTATACGAATGTTTTCTTGCCTGTTCTTCTCAGTTGAAGGCCGACTTACGAACTGGTGGTAACTTCAGTAGCTTTGACCTTCATAAGTGCCCTACCAGGGCCTAAATTGAATAAATGGCTTTGACTTTGACTTTCCTTAGATAGAAAAAACATTACTCAGTCTTTGTTGTCGTGCAGACGGTTAAAAAATAACACCAATCAGTCAGCTTGCTGTCTGGCAGATACATAAGAGCTTTCGTTGACAGTAGTTGCTCCGACAGCATGACATTAATGCTGGCGTTCCACAAGGCTCTGAATTATCCCATACACTGTCCTTCCAGCATATCAATGATATACTCTCTATCAGGCGGGCCGTACGCTTGTTTGCTGCCTAAGTAGTATATTTTTTTAACATTTTTTATACCTATCATAAAAAAAAAATTATTATAAGTTATTTTCTAACCAGCTCAACACTATACGCATCAATACACTTCAATTCATCACAAAAATCCTCACTGCATTGGAGTCAGTTTAAAAAACGGCGGCTAATCTTCCTTTTTCCAAACAAAGAAAGAAACCGAAAAAAATCGAAACCGTTTTTTTTTGTTGTTCAAAACCATACCTAATAACCGGTTTTCGATTTTCGGTGAAACCGGTTTGCATTCCCTAATGTGTGGAATGTTGGTACGACAGACGAGGCGGTATTAAGGCGAACGCGATAACAGAGCCGAAAGTGTAACGATCAATACACACGCGTATCATACGACGTTTTTCAACACACTTGAGAGGAAAAAACAGACTTGTATTTCTTGGAGTAAATTTTTGATAATAATCAACCACACAATGAAAACGTTAACAAATATGGCGCGCAGCTTTTGTTTTTTTTTTTACAGCTAAGCTCTGTCAAACTATTTTACCCGTTTAAATTAAGAATGATTCGTCTACACACATATCAATTACATTGAGGTACAATTAGGGCATCGGAACCGGGAATTCCCGGTTCTGAGGGTTGCAATAAGAACCGGTTCTTAAATATAAAGAACCGGTTATTTCGGGTCTTTCGGTTTCTTTCGATTAATTTTAAAAGGTCGTTTAGGATGGATCAGTAAATTTCGTAGAACAATCAAAACACACTATAGGTGGTTAGTGTCGCAACATGAAGCTACTTGTAGCGATTAAATAATGTTAATAAAGCAAAACGGCAGCTTGTGAAGAGCCATTTAACGATTTTTAATTGATTATGTGTATAATTATTAACTATTATTAATTGATTATGTGAATTATTATGTATCATTGAAATTCCTATTATGTTCCTAAAATTTAATAATACCTATAAGTAATTTATTGTTTATCATCTACATATCCTGTTCCCAGCTATTTGTGGTCGATGCAATATGTTTGCTTCTTCCATTTTGCCTTTCTATCCGACATAATAGCATTCACTCCTTTCTTATTTACACTTCCCGTGTATCCAACCACTTCCATATTCATAACTCTATTACTCACGTGGCTTTCATTCTTCCTCATAACATGTCCATACCGCTACTTTCAAGCTTCCTCTTATGTACTCATTATTTATCATATCCATTCTTGTCACTCCATACATCCATCTCAACATAATCATCTCAGCTGCATGTCTTTCATTCATTTTCTATACCTAATGCCCAACATTCTGAACCATATATTAAGACTAAGACCTGTCATCACGGACTATATATTTGTTTGACCTTGGATCACATGTTTACTTTGTGACCTGTCGTCATTTCATCCAATCTACATCGTTCTGCATTTGTGAACCGAGGTACCAGAAGTCGTAGAAGACTGGTACTGAAACTCCATCAAGTAAAATAGACGCGAAAATAGAAATACTGCCAAAATCGCAGAGATGAAGCAATATTGCTTCATGATCGCAGAACATATGTTCAGTTTTAGTTCAGCTAATTTTCAAGCTCTCTCCAGCTCTTGTAGCCATTTCAACATCTACTCTTTCAACGACAAATCATCCATTACCACCAGGAAGAGATAAGGCATCATAGCAGACCCTTAGTGTAAGCCGCCACCTAAATTTAACGTATCGTTATCTATAAGTACAGTAGTACCCAATTAATATGGCTTACCGATGTACATGCGCCGAAGATACATTTTCAAAGCGCGGGAAACGCTATTGGTCAGCAGCTGCCGCTATGTTAGCGCGCGCCGTGTGGAGAGGCGTGACTTGCGAGAAACGGAAACGGAACTAACAGCTGCAGTGTATTGTGAACCTTAGATCTCTACTATAAGGATAGTAGAGATCTAAGGTTGATTGTAAGTTTTAAGCATTCTTTCGTTAATCTTCGGGGCTCATATATTATATCCTCATTGCTGAGGTTTGAACTTCTCCTTACATAGAACTTAACGCCATTTTTAATAGACTAGTTAGCCTTCGTTTTAAATTTGTAATGAATATTGTAACCTTGTTTCAGAGTACATTGAAAACTTCAGTAAGTTCAGTCACAGATTTGTTGAAATACAATTTTTTTCAACGAACTGTTGAAAATTTCTAGGCATGCGTCAATGCTTCATTGTGGCTTCAGTACTAATGTGATTATTTCAGAATAAACATCAGGCCTTACATCGATTTTTACGTTATGTTGCTCACTATGTAAAAAGACTTAAGATACGAAATACCTCCAACAACTTAGATAAAATGGCAGTTGCTGGAGTAGTCACTGCAGGTTGTGGAGCTGTAAAATTCAACCAATTTTCAGCTGCTCTTGATCTAACACTAATGTCAGAACTGAATTATAAAACAGCCCAAGATGATAAATAAAGATAATTAAAATACATAATTCGTTTTTCTCCTATCCTATCCATAGGTACCTATCTACGACACAGACACTGATGATTGCACTAGTATTTGCTTTTATTTCAATAAGTAATAACTTCGGGAACAGGGTGAAAGCTAATTTATTGAATATTTAAAATTTATAGTATAGCATTTACCTCTAACAGATTTTACCTAAATAGTTTATTTCATAAATCTATACAACGTGTAACAAAAAGGGTATATATAACTCTCCGAAAAGGGATAATTACATCAGGTAGTTAGGTATTTAGGTAGCATTCACACCAATTGAAAAATTAACTGAAAAGAGAAGAACAAGCATTGTAACCTATAGAATTATGAATATTCTTGAGTTTTATAAGGTATTGCAGGCGGGGACGTGTTATTATATATATGTATATATTGATATGGAAATGACTACAAGCTTTTAGGGGAAAGTGGGGGGGATTCGTACACTTTCCACTTCGAGCCCTATAGCAGAAAAAGTAAACGCTATTTGAAAACAATTTGAGCATTGCTAGATTGCTTGTATATTTGCCTACAATATTCCCTTAGACGACTAGCTCATAGAAAGAAGTGTGGCCAAGCTATGACGATTTAAAAAAAATCGTACGTATGTACCCCCACACACGGGGTAGCTTCGTACATGTGTTGGGGTACCATAAAAATTAAACTTTGTACTCAGTAGGATTATATTTGGTAATCACATGACCATGAAAAAGTCTGTCCAACACTATGTTTGACAGACTTTTCTTCTCGAACTTCACTAGAATAAAGCCTTTCTCTTTCACGAATTCAGTTATATTATAACTAGAGTTTCGTTCTCCACATCAGATCCTTCAGCAATCTCTTCAATGGGAGGACAGGAAATTTCTCTTAAACTCATGTCAGTCTCATCTTCACTTTCAGTATCTGTACTTTGCTTCTTAACCAAAATTTAACGTACATTATAGGTATATTCGTACAGGTACATTCGTACAGCAACCTTCCGAACCGGTATTAGAGTATTAGAGTCAGACTTTTCATAAGTGCCTGCGAAGGTCTATTTGAATAAATGATTTTGAATTTGAATTTGAATTTGAGTACGAATCCACCCCGTTCGAACCTGTACGAAGCTACCCCAACCAAGAAATTCAATTAATATTTTTTTTATTTATCCTAGGTTACACCTTCTTTAGTGTTCCCTATTCATACTACAATCTAGCCTTAATATTTGGCTAATAAGTAATTTAAATTTAACATAAACTTCGATATTGACCATAATTCAACTAATATATTGAAAATAAAAATAACTGCTGACATTATCTTCAAGTAAATGTCGAAATAATAAACTTAAATATGTACCCAAACAGCACAAAGAATCAGTTTAATACACTTATAGAGATAAACACGTTTAAAGTTGCATCCAAAAATTGCTTTCGCGAAGCGAAAACTCGTAACATCCTGTCACATCGAAGCCGGCGGCCGCATTGGCAAGCCACTCCGCGGTTAGATTATGTGTGTGAGTGGGCATTACACACACAGATACGAAGGCGCCACTATGTTGCGTATTCGAATTATGGCCATTGCACGAATGCTATATGCTAATTGCCCGGTGTACGAATCCCCCCCACTTTCCCCTATTTGATATCCATATTATAATAATAATGAAAAAAAACTTCCTCTCGTTTTTTATTAATAGATACCACATAATATAATAATATATACTCGAGTTAGGGCATCGAGAACCGGCCATATTTTGTGAACCGGTTTTTCGGTTCCAGATCTAATCCAGAACCGGGTACCCGGTTCTTTAGGTTCCATTATTAATTCAATTTATTATTATTTCAAACATTTGCTTTTTTTAATTATTTATCATCAAAAAGATTTAATTAGTTCTTTTAAATAAAAATATACCTAACATAACAAATTACTTATAGATACCGATACGTTCAATTTAGGTGTCGGCTTACACTAAGGGTCTGCTATGATGCCTTATCTCTTCCTGCTGGTAATGGATGCTTTGACGTTGGAAATAAGAAGGAGGTACCCTGGTACATGCTTTTAACCGATAACATTGTTCTCGTCCGTGAAAATGGATTTAATGTCCATATTAGGATGATGAAATGGCAACAAGAACTGGAGAGAGCTTGAAAATTAGCTGAACTAAAACTGAACACATGTTCTGCGATTTTGGCGGTCTCTCTACTTTCGTGCCTATTTTAATTGAGGAGTTTCAATACCAGTCTTCTACATATTTGTTATATCTATATTTGAAACTATAGCTTGATCTGTAGCCGTGCGTACCTCGGTTCACATAATGCAGAACGATGGTAATACTAACAGTGATATAAAGTAGTGTATCATCTCAGGTTGGATGAAATGATGACAGGTCAAAAGACAAACATGTGATCCATGGGATCTCTGAAGCTAAAGGGGAAAATATATAGTCCGTGATGATAGGTCTTAATATATGGTTATGGTGAGAGAACCCGTCAATATGTAGTTCCACGATTATAGAATAAGTACCGTGTATTGAGAGATGCGAATATTAAAAGTAAACTTCTATTGAAACGGAAAACAAGGGAACTGTTGTTGTCAAAAATTGTTTGAATTCATGTGTAAAATAAAGGATAAACTGTGTTATGGTTAATGAGAAAGGTAGTGAGTAAATGTACCTACTTATAATCATCTTACTTAGATCATGTCATTGTAGTGATTGTGTTGCAAGGACATGCTGATATATGTTTAGGTCATATATGTGTCAAGAGCGTTACGCCTACAAACTGCATTAGCAGTTTGGCGATTTTGAACATTGTAATTTTGGTGATGTTTGGGTTTAATAAATGTTTATAAAAAAAAAAAAAAAAAAAAAATTGGGCATTAGGTAAAGAAGATGGATAAAAGACATGCAGTTGAGATGATAATGTTTTGATGGATGTATGGAGTGACAATAATGGATATGATTAATAATGAGTACATACAGAGCTTGAAAGTAGCGGTATGGACATCGGACATGTTATGAGGAGGAATGAAAGCCACGTGAGTAAAAAAGTTGAATTTGGAAGTGGGTGGAGTTATGAATATGGAAAAAGAGATGGATAGATCGTGAGAAAGATGATGTAAATAAGAAAGGAGCGAATGCTGTTATGACGGATAAAAAGGCAGAATGGAAGAAGCGAACATATTGCGTCGATCACAAATTGTTAGGAACAGGATATGTAGATGATGAACAATTAATTACTTATAGGTATTATTACATTTTAGGAACATAATAGGAATTTCAATAATTGCATAAACATAATAATTCACATAATCAATTAATAATAGTTAATAATTATACACATAATCCATTAAAAATTGTTAAATTTCTGGAGTTTGGTGTCGCTACGCTACACACCAACATGCTCGCCACAAGCTGCCGTTTTGGAATATTAATAATATTTAAACGCCACAAGAAGCTTCATGTTGCGACACTAACCACCTATAGTGTATTGTGATCGTTCTACGAAATTTATTTATTTATTTATTTATTTAGACACATAACAGAATACAACCAAAAATGATTACAGAATTACTGATGCATCCTAAACGACTCTTTAAAATTAAATGAAAGAACAGAAAAAACCGAAAGAACCGGTTCTTTATATTCTAAAATCGTTTCTTATTGCAACCCTCAGAACCGGAAATTCACGGTTTTTTTGGAACCGGGAAAATACGGTTCCGATGCCCTAACTCGAATCCCACAGTTAAAACGAATCTAACGACACCTCATAATTATGTTTAAATCTATCAAGCTGTTTAGGCTGCAGAGCGTGCCAAAGAAATAGACGTATATACAAAAACAAACTCAAAAACATATATAAAAGTGTATATGTCACCGTATTTTTTTGAAAACCGTTAGTTTATAATCAACCTAGCGAGATTATAAATTCCCCAAAATAGTGTGAACTGTACCATACTGCTAACAATATAACGTATTCATTTTCGATAGTTTATAATCTAACGTTGTCAAACCGTCATATTGTAAACTGGCATCATACTTGAACTTGAATGCGTCGGAACGCACTTTGCGCGCTGATTGGTTAAACGTCATATACCCTTTTCGTTACCTGCAGTATATATACATTGTATAAACTCGAGTACATTTCATTCATGTTCATTATTATAGCTTTTGGTAAAAAATCGTTAATTGCAATCTAATCATTATATATAATCATTGCATCAAAATCTAATAAAAAAAATAAACTTATACTGCTCTCCAATAAAATATACTCTGTGATTTAAACGATGGCGGTTCGGCCTTCGTGTTTCTGCCGGCGTCGCCCGAGTCCGCCCGAACGTATCTTGCTGTGGCGCGATTTTTTAAAACTTTGATAGTTCTCTAGGGGCAGTGCCCCCCGCGCGGCCGCCTAGGCCACGCCTTTCAAGGAACGATTTATTTCAACTATATCCTCTTAAGTAATAAGTTTCACTCAGTGGCACTCACAGTGGGTCTGGAATTATGAATAAAACATGCCACAATTCTTGGTACGAGCGGCTATCTGTCTTGCGTTTGTACTTGTACTCCGTTATAGTAGGTGTTATTGTGCTTTTTACCTCACGGTTTCCTTATTCGGGTCCCTGGAGGGCCATTGAAAAAGGTTCGGGTACATCGTTAGAGTTTCCATTATTATTCGTGTTAACTTCTCTGAAATTGGATGGATTGCGGAACCTATGCTGTCTCTAAGATTGTTGATGAATTCTCTGATAAAGCTGAATCTGAACATGTACAGCTAGATTTTTAGATCATGTGTGATGCGACCTTTCGTACCATATGTATTATGAATATGATAAACAATGATACCAACACACGTAACGGATAAAAACCAAATTGAAGAAAAAGTGTAACGAACATAATTCGATTTTTTTGTAGGCTTCGCTTCTATCGACACTTTACTAGCTTTACATATGTATGTACGTACATACATTTTACAGTTGCGGTTATATTCCGTAACCATCATTTCAAGACTCAAGTGTCTACAGGGAATAAACAAATCCACGTGACACCTCAGAGCATCAATACACATTGACTTCCAGTAAATTGAATTATTTACGTTTCATAACCTCCCCTCACCATTTCAATTAGAGTATAAGGAAGAATGTCGTACGAGGAAATACCCGAGCCCCGGGTAACGCGAACCATAGGTGTAATTATTACAAAATATTGCACGAGCCTCGGATTATTAAGGCAAGTAAGGGAGAACTTGCTGAATTTAGGTGGAGTATTGTATTGCATTTCCCATTATTCTTGTTATATTCTGTATACATTTTTTTTTACTGCAGTCGTGGTCTGTACTTGGATGGGTGACCGCCTAATGGTATTTCAAATTGAGCATTTCCGTGCTTCGGAAGATACGTTGGTCCCGGTTATCACTTAATTGTGATAGTCGTTAAGCTAGTTGGAGGCCTACTAGGCGGCTTGAAAACTCTAACAGTAGGTTGACCACTAGCCTGCATCCACTGATCCACAGTGGGCACGCGTGGTAGAGTATCTGCTCATTCCCTTTCACACTTATTTGTGACAGAAGGCCTATGCTCAGCAGTGGGACATTATAGGCTGATGATGATGAAGTGTCTACTGCAGTAACAGTGTTGCAATTTGTTATGTAAGGTGCAGCACATACGACAGACCGCACCGCACCGAACTACGAACTAGTCTGTGAAAATAGAACCTATACAATTCTAAGCAGTAACGCGCACGAGGCGCAAAATGTCCGGCGCACAACCCTTCGTGTGAAACACAGACTTTTTACGCTGCACCTTATATAGTGGAAAGTATGTGATTTTAAGAAAGAATACGTCACGAATATTTGAAATCCCACCAAAATCATTTTTATGTAAAATGTTGCCAAGACATATGGTTCGCACTGCCAAAAAGTTATCAGATCTCATGTAGAGCCAACCTTATAACTCTACATGCACTTACTCGGCCAAGCCACATATTTTGACTACGGTGTGTAGAGTTTGTGAAGTTAGGGCTTGTAGAGTAAGTGCATGTGGAGTTATAAGCTTGGCTCTACATGAGTTTTTTTTTGTTGATTATGTACTAATACAAGCTTACATACCAAATTTCAGCTTTCAAGGACTTCAGGAAGTAAGTACTAATAATGGTAATAGTAATACCAGTAATGGTGCATTCAAACGGTGCAATGTCTAGTTTGAGTCTAGTCTAACTGCCGCACTACGTGACAATATTCTATTTTCTATTTCCCATGCAAAGCGACACTCACATACGTACGTAGTAATTACGAGGTGAACTCTGTATAAAACAATGTCACTGGACATTGCATAACTTTACTGGTTTTCCTGCATTGTTCTACATTACTTTGTATGAAAATGTGGGTCACTTTTCTTTTTTTTAAATAATTTATTCTGGCTTGAAAACGAAGTCTTATGAACTCAGTTATGCTACATTGTTTTACTTTTGGTAGGCAGTCAGGCTTAGTTATGATACTTGTGTGGCAACTGGAAAGCTAAATAAAATTAATAGGTATATTGTTTTGAAGTATACTTTTTAAAGAAAAATACTGTGATGGAAAACATCATAAAGAAACCAAGGCACTGTAATAAGGTACTTGTAGCGACATCTATCAGCCATCTATCATTTACACTGAGATAGTTCACACGCAGAAAGATAGATGGCGCCACAATATCCTAGATCGCACTGATCAAGATTAATCGACAATTTGCGTGTACCTACAACTAGGCTGTCCAACATGTACACAGTTGGACCGCAGTCCCCAGACACACGATGAACCAACCAGGCGGGAGATGGAAGTGTCATCCACCTTGCACCTCCATATTGGTGACTCAGACGTGTTTTAGTAACCCTCAAGTTAAAAACTCTACTAGAGTGTTACATCAGCTACCCATCCTGCCAGTTTCTCTTTGTGCTCACCACCTTAGGCCACAAATCCCATATCACAGTGAATTACGGTCAACAAGCCTATGTACAGTAAGAAAATAAAATCAGCAAACATATAGCGTACGATTTGCATACATGATGGTTTCGCACCGAACCCTTGTTAGAAAGATTTTGTTCATTATTTTTATAGTTCTGCTCGACGTGATTGATGAACGACAATATGTGATGTGATAAGTTTTTACGAAGTAATACGGATTACGTAACTTTGTTGCATCTGATGCATCATACTCAGATTGAAACAACCTCTTAATCCGTAGAAATATTACAAACAGGAAATTGATTCAATTTTCAATGAAGCACTGTTTGCATTTACAGTTACCAAAACGTAAAAAAGTTATCAGAAAACCGCTATGTTGAACCAGTTTCAATTCGAAAATCATTGAAACTCATTGCAACAAAGTTACACAATTGCCCCGCACGTATCCTAATCCTAATCCGGAAACGCGAGTGAAACCGCGGGGGACAGCTAGTATTTCATATACTGTACCGTTAAAATGCTTAAACTGTACTTTACAATTATTTGAAACTAGCTGTCCCCCGTCGTTGATACCATAGGCTATATCATGATGATCCGTTGAGTAGTTGAGGCGTGAAGGCGTAACAAACAAACAAACCAACTCACTTTCGCATTTATAATATTAGTTAGGATAGGATTATATATGTAAGTCAAAAGCACTGAAGTTACCACCATTCCGAACCGGGGTGCACCGATTCGGAACCGGGCGGTCGGCGCACCGATTCGGAACCGGCTAGAAAAAACTCGGCATAGTAATATTTTTCTATTTTATATATTTTGGACTGACTTATACCTATTGGAGTTTTTTAAATTTTATTTTAAATATATTCTATATCATAACCAGAAGTTGAATAATATAATCTAATAAATTATAATATGAATATAGCTAATGTTTTATCAAAAAACGAGGCACATATAATTATGTTACGAAATACCTATTTTAAAGCAGGTTTAATTTATAATTAAAAGTTAATTTTATACACATATGAACATATTGACCAGAACTTATGATTCATAATACAAATTAACTTTTATTCTATGTTAAAAATCCCAGTAACCCGTAGAGCCGATTAGCATTTAAAACCTATTTTCTCAGCGTTATCATAATAAATGCAAATAAATCTTCGTTAACTTTTATTTATATCTAAGTATTGATTAATATTTATTGGAGTCGAGAGAGGTAATTCGCACGACAGGGTAATTTACGACTGCGGCCCCGACAATACCTTATTTACGATTAAATAAAATACGATCATTGGATTATTGATAAAAGTGTGCTGCGTTTATTAATATTGGCCAATATTGCTTCCCAACAGGGATATTCAGTCAAGCATGTGCGTTTTTGTGATTATCCGTTGTTTGATTGAGTACTTTTGAATAATAAGCTAAGTAGAAAATCAAGTGCTTAATAAAGCTGATTTTTAGCCACATCATCACTTGCTTGACAAAATATGACGTATACTATTTGCATCTCTATCAGAAGATTATTAATTAAATGTGGATGTAGAGTAGTTTTCCGCTTTGACTGAACCGACCTAGTTAGCCTAACATAGACCTTGTACCGTTGGACAGGCCACAAAATATATGGTTCTCGATTCAATTCACTTCAATTCAATTCAATTTATTTGTAAAAATTTGCACTTATTATACATACAGATCTTAAATTAATGTTCAGACAAGCAAATTTTGCCACCAGGGCGTACAAATACAACATAATTATCACTAAGTAAACAAAAAAAAAAAAGGACATTATATTCTAGAATTTCAACATAATTTGCATTTACTATTTTATATTAATCAATATTATAATAATCCCATTATCACACAAAATACATTATTAGTTACAACAATTTAACATATATTAGATTAGTACTTATAAATCATAAATTAATTCGATTATTTTTTCTCACAACATGGAAATAATCATTAGTCGAATAGAAATTATGAACAAGAAGCCATTTACGGAGATCAATGCGGAATTTATTTGAGGGTAGTGTTTTAATATTTGCCGGCAAACTATTAAAAATATTTATGCACATCATGTAACAGCTTTTTTGGAACAAAGCTGTTGAAATATTTTGTTTTAGCACCAGCCTATCTGGATTTCTAGTATTAGTATGATACACATCTTTTGCCAGGTTAAATAAGTGCAGATTACTTTTAACAAATACACATACGTCATAAATGTACATTGAATGTAGTGTCAACAAACCCAGTTTTTTAAATAATGGTTTACAAGAATCCCAAGGAGCAACACCACAGATGGCCCGTACACACTTTTTTTGAGCTATAAATGCCTTATTTACGTCTGTACTATTTCCATACACCAAGAGTCCATATTTTAAAATCGACGACACGTACCCATGATACGCGGCCAACACTGTTTCTCTAGCTGCAGTACGACGCAGCCTGTTTAACACATAAACAAATCTATTTAATTTATTGCAAATCTGTAAAATGTGCGATTTCCAGTTTAGGTTTTTGTCAAGTATCAGTCCTAGAAACTTTACCTCCTCAGATTCATTAATAACATTATTATCATAAGAAATATTAAGTTTATGTCCTTTTTTAATTTTAAAATTTACATACTTTGTTTTAGATACATTAACTTCTAGGAAATTATTTTCTAACCAATTAATTACTGAGTCTACAGATTTATTAGTAATATTTTCATGGGAATCTATATTATTTAAATTTGAATTAATAATTAAAGAAATGTCATCAGCAAACAGGACACACGGGTAACTTAACTCTATAGGAAGGTCATTAACATACAAAATAAATAACAGTGGCCCAAGTACACTTCCTTGTGGGACTCCTCTTTTATTATGTCGATACTCTGAGCTATATGACTGGACTGTATTAAATTTATCTAGACTCTGTACCTCTACACATTGCCACCTATCAGACAAGTAACTTTTTAACCAAGTAATTGCACAACCTCGTATGCCATAACGTTCCAATTTGTCCAATAATATGGTATGACAGACAAAATCAAAGGCCTTGGACATGTCGAAAAAAACGGCAGTCACATTTTGTTTGGCATCTACATAATTAATTATTTTAGTAACTAAATCAAACATAGCACCGGTTGTAGATTTGTGTTTTTGGAAACCATATTGCTCTTTTGTCAGTATGTCATACTTCAAGAGAAAGCACATTAACCTCTTATGCATTGCTTTTTCAAAGATTTTTGATATAACAGGAACTAGAGTTATAGGACGATAGTTATTTAGATCTGTTTTACTACCTTTACCCTTATAAAGAGGTTTGACTATTGATTTTTTAAGCATATCCGGAAAACAGCCATTTTCGAAAGATATATTTATCAGATGAGCGATTATAGGTGATAATTCACTGGAACATATCTTTAAAACATTTGTACAAACTTCATCATATCCCTCTGCTTTGCTGTTCTTTAAACCATTAATAATAGATTTTACCTCACCATCACTTATGGGCATAAGATATATACTTGAACTATTTTTGCAGGATTTGATGATATCACTAGTTGCTATTTTTTTATTTGTGTTTGTTACATTAATATAGAAATTATTAAATTCATTTGCGATAAGAGTCGGGTCCGTTATAGTTTTATTAAGTATTTTCACCTCTTTTATGTATGAACTTAAAGGTAATGGCTCAGATTCGCTTTTTATTATATTCCAAGAAGTCTTACATTTATTTGTACTAAATGTTAACTTTTTATGATTTGTTATTTTGCGTGCTTTTTCTATGCAACGTTTTAGAATTTTTGAATACACATGAATTTTTTCCTTATCACTACTCTTTTTATTCTTATAGAACTTCAATCGTAAATTGCGTTTAGTTTTACAACTATTTTTTATTCCTTTAGTTATCCAG
Source organism: Polyploca ridens (assembly GCA_951394255.1). Taxonomy (NCBI): domain Eukaryota; kingdom Metazoa; phylum Arthropoda; class Insecta; order Lepidoptera; family Drepanidae; genus Polyploca; species Polyploca ridens. The sequence goes on from OX596250.1 coordinate 12,497,083, forward strand.
TTTAATTTTAATGTAGTGTTAATATTTTTTTTTATTTTAGGGAAACAAAGTTTATAAAGTAAATCAAATAAAATCTGAAACCCATTATAAGCAATATTTATATCAGTGGACATATAAACTTCTGCGAAAGATAAATTCCTGAGGTGATTTCTAAATTTTACTACATTCTCAGTACAGTAATCTCTTTTATATATGTATTGTTTTCCTGGAAGTGTTTGTTTATCTTGAACTGGTATACTTATGATTTGTGCAGTTTCATGGTCGGACAGACCTAGGGGAAGTACAATACATTTTGCGTTTGAAATGTTGCTCATTATATGATCAATGCATGATCCCTGTCGTGTAGGTTCAGTCACATGCATAATAAGGTTGAAATTGTGTATTAAATCAGTTAGATTCTGTGTATGTTTATTATATTTTAATGTATTTATGTTAATATCTCCGGCTAGTACAATTTTGATATTATTGTTGCTTAAAAAATTATAAAGCATACGATTAAATTTTTCAAAAAAAACATTTATATTAGAATTTGGAGTCCTATATATACAGATAATATGTAATTTATCGTTAGGAAAAATTATACCACAACACTCAAACTCTTCACATTTACATAAATTATTCAAAGATATCTTTTCGAAATGCGTTCCCCTTTTTACAAGAATGCACACTCCACCTCTTTTAGAATTCCTGGAAAAATACGAACCTAACTCATATCCATCAATAAGTATATTATTTTCATCACCCGATTTAACGAAGGTTTCAGTAAAACACATTACATCCGGTTCTAAGCCTCGTTGTTTTAAGTCTTTAAGTGCGACGTTTACAAGATCTTTCTTAGATAAGATGCTTGCTATATTTTGATGTAAAATTTGCACCGAAAGTTGACCATTAGTCTCGAAAACACATAGAATTTCTCATCGAGTTCGAAGGAACCCCGCTAGAAGCTGAAATATCCTTATTATTTTTTGTTTCCGATAATGAATAAAAATAAAAAGGTATAGTACCCTTCTTATATTTTGGCTCACAAATTTCAATGGCTTTAAGTTTTGGTAAAGTATTAAAATAAAATGGTATAGTACCCTTTCCTTGACGTTGACATATTTCGGATTTGTTTAAAGTCTTGCATGGCTGTTCTTGCTCCTCAATAGAATTTAAATATTGTTTTTCTTTTACTTTATAGCTAATCAGCTCACTTCGTGCATTATTTACTACGAGATTATTCCTTTTATGGTTTAAACGGTTACTTTTAAAGTTCAAAAATTTCGAATCGTAGTTAAACTGATCAATCATACTATTTAATTTGTTACACATCATGTCTATATATGGGATATTATTACAATACATGTCATTATAATTATAAGAATATTCATTATCATAATCAAATTCCACATACTTACAATTTAGAAAATTTTTACAAGTCAATTTTATTAATTTATTTAACTCTAAGGTATTCAAATGAGTATTTTCTCTAACTCCTGTAACTAAAACCAAACAGTTCTTAAGCAAGTTAAGTGCTATGCTTAAATCACATGTTAATTTAGTGGGATTAGTATCATGTTGTCCAACTGATAGTATAATGATATCCTGGTTTTCAAATTTGTATAGGTTAAGCACCTTGAAGATTTCCTCTGTAGTGGCTTCAGGCTTAATAAAGGCAGTAATTTTATAAATATCTCGTATGTAATCTTGACGAATCATAATCAATTTTCTTGACAAATTTTTAAAATCAGTTCCACCAAATATATATATAGATTTAGGTTTATCAATAGGAATTTTATTCTTCATAGTAAAATCAGGTTTCTGTTCATTTTGATTGTTAGGTTTAGGCTGTTTATAAGAAGTATCATTCTCAATTAGCAAATTATTCACCGGCAACAAAGCAGGCTTATCATGCATTATATTGGGCATAAGCTCTGTTGAGTCTTCATTTGTTGAACTTGAAGATTTCGCCTTTGGTTTGTCGGGCGATTGATGTATTATATAATCCAATGGCCTTCTGGGAGTCTTACATGTAAGCAAACTTTTTTGTTGTCCAGTTCGTAGTGCACTTGCTGGGCTGGCACATATAAATTTTAAAGAATTTATTTGTTTCTGCTGCTTATCTGATTGTTTCTTCAATGTAATATTTTCTGATATCAGATTTTCTATTTCATTATTAGCGCTTTCTAAAAGAGTTCTCAGGTCATATAGTTCGCGTTTCATATTATCAATCAGCTCATTTTCAAGATTCGTGGATAGATCTAGGCTTTTAATTGCATAGTCGGAATCTGTAGTATTTAGCGATTCGCATGACTTGGCTTTTGACTCCTTGTAAAGCGTCCTTTTCTTTCGGGTTGTTACGTTATTTAGATCGATATCCATTGCTAGGCTCATAATATATTATTGTATTCGTAACGTAAAACTTAAAAATTGAAGTAAATATTTTCTGGGGTTTGATCGTCTGTCCTCCGGGGTATTGCGACTTGCGTTGTTAGCCACTAGACCAAGCGTATTGTTGGATGGAACGGTGAAATTGTTTATCTATTGCGACAAGTCAATTTCATATGTCAACTGATTTTGTGAGGTAGTGATCAAGTGATTTATTTTTTATTCACCTTCACTTGCCGAAACACATTGAATGCAAATTATTTTTATCGAAAAAACAATCGATTGTCACTAGTTTTACACTTTATACACTGTTAATATTCGTTAAGAATATTTGGATAATACACTTTTAGTATTTCCCTTATTTATGACTGGTTTGTTTATATCGTACACAGTAATGGCTTGATGCACTTGTTAGGTAAGTGTTTTTAATGTTTTATGCCGTTTTTAGACAAATATTGATTAGATAACAATAGATATTACTCTTCGGATCTTTAACTACTAAATTATCACTATATATCACATAACTAAACACTTTAAATATTTTTAAAAATAAAAGAGTTACGGAGCACTTGTTTACTAGATCACAGCGACAAAAATCATCATGTCTCTCGATGGCAAAGAACTGTACAAATATAAGGCCAGTAATGAAATTCAAGCAAAGAGATATTTACGAGGTGACGCCCACCCAATGATATAAATATCAACCAATGAGACGACATTTGCGACTCTCTGTAGATACCATTTCTTATATACATACATTTAGGAAAGGTTTTATAAACATTCTGTTTTTCCTATGTTTTTACTTTAATTAATGATGTACAAGTATTTACTTTTCGAAAAACCATGGTAAGCATATTTATGCTTACCATGGTTTTTCGATCATTATTTTCTTTCGCGGTTGGTATCTTTGAAACTCAGGAAAATGAAAACATTCTATTCAAATACACCTACGCAGGCACTTGTGAATAGTCGTATGACTCTAATACCTAGGTTTCATTTCTCAATAAATGCAATTTTTTCTGAGAAGAGCCGGCAATCATTTAGCAATTAGGTACTATTTTCATAACAAGCTTAGATTCACTACATAACATTTAATTTCTAGGCTATTAATATATAGATAAACTCTACCAACGTTTTATAATTAAATAGCAGAGTCAAACATAACAGCTCCCACAATCAACACTTAATGACATACCCTCTGTAAAATTTCATTGAGAAACTACCCACTACGTGCATGATGGAAGCCAACTCTATCATGACATTTTAAACATCTCCAAATGACTGCACCATTAAAATCGGTAACTAAAATTCCGCAACTATTACAGTTTGAGCGGACGAAGGCGGTTGTTAACGTGAATACGTAATGACTAACGATGGTAGAAACTCAGAAAGGTATTGCAATTATACAAAGTTTGAGACGGCCGAACTTGTTCGCAATCCTGCGCGGCTAATTGATCGAATCTATTATTCAATGTTAGAACTTCCGCAGATGTACTGTTTCCTGCTGTCACGTGTCGACGAATAAATCATTGAGTTATAAAACTGATGGCTTAGAGGTGATTTTTAAATGGCCAGATAAGCGATATCTGGCTATTCATTAACTGAATTCAAAAAGGAGGCGGTACCGAAAATACGGACACAGCGTTTTGCATCTTCATTTATAATGCGGACAGCAAGGGACTGGAACTTGATTTTTGACGTCTGTTTCCTGGCTCTTACAACTGGCTCTAGGTACAGGAAGGCCAGAGTAAATTGGTTTCATCTGGGCAAGCGGGCTGTATCTTAGGCTTCTTCATCGTTCTTTATGGGCGGGTCAAAAAGAGTTCTCAATTCGGTTATATTTTTAGAATTCCGAAAGCATAAGGTAAATATGGTGCCACTCTGTCCGTCCGTCTGTCTGTCCTATGCAATTTATTTGGAATTGTTTTAAATATTGCTGACAGAAACATAACGCAAATGAATTATTTAAAAATGATTTTATTTTCATTGCAAAAGGGGCCGGTATGAGAGACTGAAATTTCAAAGTAGGGCTTTACCAAGTTCATTTTTAGATACCAAAAAAGGTTTGATTTTCCTCTATCTTGCGTAGTTTTTGACTTATGATAAAATATGACAAAAAAACACCATTCCCCTTACCTCCGAAGTTCACAATGCGAAAAATCTGTAATAATTACAATTGATAAGCATTGATGTAAATATAACAGGAAAAATAGAGCGAATGTTCAAATAGCAGTTTTTTTCGAAATGGACAAACGGGACAAACATCGTTTACAAATAAACATAGTTAAGAGGATATATGCTACCCGGCCGCGCTCGAATTTAGGTATTTGCCAGCGCCAAGCCGAGTCAACGCGGGGCCAACATTGGTGCGGCTCCTCCGCCAACTTACTTACTGCGCGCGTTATTATTTGATACTTTTCAGTATGGCTTCATGTCGATCGATGTAGACAAAACAAGATGTAGATGTAAACAAGGTATCTGGTAGGTTGAATTAGGTTATAAGTAGTTATATAGTACAATGTACTGAATATTGTTTTTTTACACTAGTAAACAAAGTAGTTCAGGTACCTATATAATTTGTTATCCAATTAAACTTTTATTTGGTTTTATTTTGTTAAAATAATTCTATATTATTATTAATATAATTATAATAGCAACCCGCCCCGGCTCCCCACGGGTGCAATGTCGTGAGGTGCCGAGCGATTTGCGCGCCCCTCTCGACCCCCCCGGTCACGGTATCGCGAATTGAGAGATTTGAGAGACTCTTGGACCATATAACATGAATCTTTGCTCAACATTGAAAAAAAGTGTCCGCCATTTTGAACTATTTTATTACAGGTCCGATTGCTATCAAAATTGATATTTGAGAGACTCTTGTACCATATAACATGAATCTTTGCACAAAATTGAAAAAAGTATCCGCCATTTTGAACTATTTTGTTACAGGTCCGATTGCTCTCAAAATTGTTATTTGAGAGACTCTTGAACCATATAACAAGAATCTTTGCTCAAATTTGAAAAAAGTGTCCACCATTTTGAACTATTTTATTACAGGTCCGATTGCTATCAAAATTGATATTTGAGAGACTCTTGAACCATATAACATGAATTTCCATTTTGTACATGAAAAATTATCAATGTCTATAAAAGTAGAATTGTATGACTCAACCATACGGCGCAAATGGCAGCGTAGTCCAGAATTCGTACGACAGGTATTTACTGCAAAGAGAGTTCCTGCACGAGCACTACGTTTGTTGATAGTTCGAAGCACTACGTAGCATAGTTTACTCGTGAGGTCTATTGCGTCCATATTGTTGTGGACAATGCCATGCAGAGTATTCGCTTGCAGATATTCACGTCTAGCTTCTAAGGAGAGAAGTTTGAACTTATCTAATAGTTGTGAGTATGATAACTGTGACCAAGCATCTATAGTACATAGATCGCAAGAACTTGCGATCTTGCCTACAAGAATCTCTCAAATATCAATTTTGATAGCAATTGGACCTGTAACAAAATAGTTCAAAATGGCGGACACTTTTTTTCAATTTTGTGCAAAGATTCATGTTATATGGTACAAGAGTCTCTCAAATATCAATTTTGTGAGCAATCAGACCAGTTAAAATAATTCAAAACGGCGGACACTTTTTTGGATTTTGAAAAAAGATTCGTGTTTTGTAATCCCAAGGCCTGTCAAATCTCAATTTTGAGAGCAATCGGACCAGTAACTAAATAGTTCAAAATGGCGGACACTTTTTTCAATTTTTAGCGAAGAGTAATGTTATATGGTCCAAGATTCTCTCAAATATCAATTTTGAGAGCAATCGGACCAGTAACAAAATAGTTCAAAATGGCGGACACTTTTCTTAAAATTTGTGCAAAGATTCATGTTATATGGTACAAGAGTCTCTTAAATATCAATTTTGTGAGCAATCAGACCAGTTAAAATAATTCAAAACGGCGGACACTTTTTGGATTTTGAAAAAAGATTCGTGTTTTGTAATCCCAAGGCCTGTCAAATCTCAATTTTGAGAGCAATCGGACCAGTAACTAAATAGTTCAAAATGGCGGACACTTTTTTTCAATTTTTAGCGAAGAGTAATGTTGTATGGTCCAAGATTCTCTCAAATATCAATTTTGAGAGCAATCGGACCAGTAACAAAATAGTTCAAAATGACGGACACTTTCCTTAAAATTTGTGCAAAGATTCATGTTATATGGTTCAAGAGTCTCTCAAATATCAATTTTGAGAGCAATCGGACCTGTAACAAAATAGTTCAAAATGGCGGACACTTTTTTCAATTTTGAGCAAAGATTCATGTTATATGGTTCAAGAGTCTCTCAAATATCAATTTTGTGAGCAATCAGACCAGTTACAAAATAATTCAAAATGGCGGACACATTTTTGGATTTTGAAAAAAAAATCGTGTTTTGTAATCCCAAGGCCTGTCAAATCTCAATTTTGAGAGCAATCGGACCAGTAAGTAAATAGTTCAAAATGGCGGACACTTTTTTTCAATTTTGAGCAAAGATTCATGTTATATGGTCCAAGCGTCCCTCAAATATCAATTTTGAGAGCAATCGGACCAGTTACAAAATAATTCAAAATGGCGGACACTTTTTTGGATTTTGAAAAAAGATTCGTGTTTTGTAATCCCAAGGCCTGTCAAATCTCAACTTTGAGAGCAATCGGACCAGTAACTAAATAGTTCAAAATGGCGGACACTTTTTTTCAATTTTGAGCAAAGATTCATGTTATATGGTCCAAGCGTCCCTCAAATATCAATTCTGAGAGAAATCGGACCAGTAATAAAATAGTTCAAAATGGCGGACACTTTTTTTCAAATTTGAGCAAAGATTCATGTTATATGGTACAAGAGTCTCTCAATTATCAATTTTGATAGCAATCGGACCTGTAACAAAATAGTTCAAAATGGCGGACATTTTTTTTTCAATTTTGAGCTATGATTCATGTTATATGGTTCAAGAATCTCTCAAATATCAATTTTGAGAGCAATCGGACCAGTAACTAAATAGTTCAAATTGGCGGACACATTTTTTGGATTTTGAAAAAAGATTCGTGTTTTTTAATCCCAAGGCCTCTCAAATCTCAATTTTGAGAGCAATCGGACCAGTAACTAAATAGTTCAAAATGGCGGACGCTTTTTTAAATTATGAGCTAAGATTCATGTTATATGTTCCAAGAGTCTCTCAAATATCAATTTTGAGAGCAATCAGATCAGTTACAAAATAATTCAAAATGGCGGACACATTTTTGGATTTTGAAAAAAGATTCGTTTTTTGTAATCCCAAGGCCTCTCAAATCTCAATTTTGAGAGCAATCGGACCAGTAACTAAATAGTTCAAAATGGCGGACACTTTTTTTAATTTTTTTTGCAAAGATTCTTGATATATGGTACAAGAGTCTCTCAATTATCAATTTTGATAGCAATCGGACCTGTAACAAAATAGTTCAAAATGGCGGACACTTTTTTAAATTATGAGCTAAGATTCATGTTATATGTTCAAATATCAATTTTGAGAGTAATCAGACCAGTAACTAAATAGTTCAAAATGGCGGACACTTTTTTAAATTATGTGCTAAGATTCATGTTATATGGTCCAAGAGTCTCTCAAATCTCAATTTTGAGAGCAATCGGACCAGTAACTAAATAGTTCAAAATGGCGGACTCTTTTTTAAATTATGAGCAAAGATGCATGTTTTGTGGTCCCAAGGTCTCACAAATATCTTTTTTTTTATACCATAAAGTCGGTAAACAAGCATACCGTCCGACTGATGGTAAGCGGTTACCGTAGCCAAAATATCACTACGTATAATATTGCCCTTAGTGATATGATAGGTAATAATCACAGACTACGGAGGACATATTCTCGCTCACAAAAAACTGTGTCTATGGAGTCGGCCACCTCTCACGCACACCTTAGTTGGGTATTCCGCGGGAAATTAGACTCTGTCGCCGTTTACACAGAGTCGATTACTCGCGCTCAACTTATGTGTGGATGTGTGCGTGCCGGCTTGTACGTACAGCGTGGTGGCCGACTCGAGTGACACATTTTTTTGTTAGCGAGAATATATCCGACTTTTTTTTATATCTGTGGTAATAATGCATTCTAGTGGTGAAAGATCGGTACAGTAGTTTTTGAGTTTATTGAAATTACAAACAAACAAAACATACAAAAATACATCTTTTCTTTTATCGTATTATTATTAGAGTATATAAACGGAGGAAAATTCAAACATAAGGCCGCCCTTATAATATGACAAATTTATCCATTACTTCTGATTGGCATTGATCGATCGTGCCTTTCTGGGGTCGATGATTTCCGGTAGAAGACATTTATTAACTATAACAAACAAAAATAATAATATTTGTCAGCTATAATTCAAAACAGTTACCATTTATCAATATAACTTAACTTACCCTAGTGGTATCAAAAGTGGTAAGAGCGCGCTATAATGCGGGCGATTGTACCAATACTCTCAATCGTAATAATATGTTGGCGAACTTAGCGCGCGGAAAACAGAGCGATACGTCCTCTCTCTGAGACGGCGGAGCCGGGTCTGCCGAGCCGTGGCCTCCGCAATCGATTTATATAGCAGTTTTAAAATATTCGGTATAAAATAATTATAATATTTTTACGGATTTTTTTAATTTACTAATTTTAAGCATGAACTGCTGCGTATTAATAAATAGTAATTATGAAGTTTGACAAACGATTTCCATATTAAAAACGGCGCTAAACATCGATAAAAATCTTAATTTTTACGCAGTTTTATTTTGTCATTTTCATAACAAAAATGTACTAAACGTTATGATGCTATCTTCAAGAAAAATAGAAGACAATATGTACTTTTCAACATGTATTTTTGTATTTTTTTGTTTCAAGTACTTTCAATACCTATTTGACTGCAAAGACAGCATGTTCCGTAAAATTCAAAAAAGGTCTCTCAAGGAACTGCTCTAAACTAAATAACAAATAGTCAATTTAATGTTATTTCTTCAAGAAAAGTAGAAAAATAAATGTCCTATTGGATTTACGACAACACAAATGAATAACTATCAATATAACTGAGTATTTTCACACCGAAAACCTGGAATATTGCGGCATTGTGCGTTATTACGTTATAAACGCTCTTAAGTGATTTGGTTTTTCACAACAGCTATGGCCCAAACCAAAAAATATAAGTCCAAGGAAGTTCGGACGGATCTCGGTGCGTGAGTCAGACTCATACTCGCATGTTGAAAGGTAACGTGTGAGTGATGCCTCGTGTGTTGCAAGCGTCCATAGGGCTTCGGTAACCGCTTACCACCAGGCGCGCCGTATGCTTGTGTTTCTCATGAAGTTCAAGCTCAAAACTATCAGCAAAAACACTACTTCAAATCAGACCTAATTAAAAACTTACTGACACACAGAATCTCTCTTTCTCGTTGTTTAGTGCGACGATAGCTCAGTGGTAGAGACGTCGAAGGTCTTGCGTTCAAAGCCTACAGTAAGGTTGAGCTTTCGTAACACATAAAACTGACCTTAATACTTGGTGGAGTATTTGTTCACCAAATTCATTCAACTAATTCTGATCGCCTTCATAAAACAACCACACCCCTTCATAAATAAAACAGTATATAAAAAGAAAAGCCGCCCTCAGTACAGTACAGTAAAGTAAAAACAATAACTATTTACCTTTTAATATTTGCGATGCGCTCTATGCATGCAGCTATGAACAGTTCTCGATCAACTTTGTTCAATAATGAACATCCGATGTGAAGTTTATCCAGAGCGGTCTGCTCCATATCCGTTTTCAACCGGCTCTTGCATTATAAAAAAAATATTCCATTAGCACCGATCCGGTTCTGTCTATACCTTTGAATCCATCGTTTTTCGTTTCCATTAGGATTATCTATTGTGGCGAATTGTTTACGCATTCAGGTACTCGCTTCACAAAAAAGTTCATCTACCTACAGATTTTTGTTTTTACACCGCCAATGCTTTAAAGCACTTTTAGCTATGCATTCATAAGGTATTTTTTCAGTGGATCAAATATTTTCGTCATGTAATAGTTATTTATGAACTGTTGTATAATAATCACGAATGTGGGTTGTGATAATAGTATCACATCAGGGTTTTAATACCTAATTATGCACAGTTGCAACCAAGACTTTATCTACACCCATGATCATTTTTGTAAACAACAAAGTAATACATTTTTGCAATTCTAATATCGAACTAAAATGGCGGGATACGACGTGAATTCGTTGATTTTTTTGGCGCTGTGGTAGTGAAACGCGCCTGCATGAAAATGTTCTTTTTTGAAATTCATAAAGATACCACGTCTTGAGTAGTGAGAATGTGGCTGTTTGATGAGTAAGGAATGGATCGAAAAAGCAAAAAAAGGTGTTGCATAATGAAATGTAGTACAACATTATAACACTCGTTTTGATGGATAATGGTTCCTATTTCCCACATTATAACAAGCAGGTTTTAATGTTGGCAATAAGCTAACTGTTTCAGAAACCTTTATAGAGGATATTTAGCATGGGTGTAGATATAAAAGTATTTAAAACAGTCCTTAGAATTATCTCTTAGACGTTTACTGCTGCATACAAATGAAAATCATTTGTTCAGTTTTCAGGTGAAACTATTATCGAGCATTTAAAGCGAGTTGAAGGCATAGTTCACTAACTAAAAGCAAGTCGGACTCGCGCATGGCTGGTTCCGTACAATAATACTATAACTTTGCTCTATAACTTAACTTTACTATGAAATTACCAGTAGGCGCAACAAAATAATATATTTATTACAAAGTCTTAATTATTTTAATATAGTATAAATCCTGATATACCTACTTACTTAAATAACTCATCTAGCGAGCGAAGCGTCTCCGTTTCATCTTGGGCAAAAATGCTTTTGTATGTCCGGATGTCCATATGACCACCTGTTCACCTCTGCAGGTCGCATTGCTCAACCGATACTCGTTATGTGAGCAGGTAGGTAATAATTATATTTGGATATTTTCTTCGAGTCAGTTATTGGAAAATTTTCAAAATGGCTGAGCCAAGGAGCAATTCCATATAATTATCGAGACTCGCGATGTCTACAGCTCACAGAGCCAAATCTCTATATCGGACAAAAAGTAAGTTGGTTGGACCACGGACGGATGGACAGAGTGGAGTATTCAGTTCGGATCTTTTGAGTATGGAACCCCAAAAAGGTTAAGTAAAGCAAAGGAGAACGTTGATTTTGGTAGTCAAATGTGCTAAAGTCCAACTCAGAGGCGTCAATGTAATGATTCTTTATCTCTAGACATTGTGTACCTTTCTATAGCTATACAATAAACAAAGATAGAGATACTTAAATCTGACATTAAATTCTAATTGATGTCTGTGATATGGCAGTAAGACTGGTATAAAATTAAAATTTTCGTTTAAATTTCTCATTTTCTTAGCTTAACATAACTTTAGCGGTGCATAATTATGTGTGGTATTTGAGACGTAGAGGCGCGACGCGGGCGGCACAAACAATTGTAATCAGTAGCACGTATTTGCAACCTTGCGCCGCGCCCCGCCCGCAACGGTACGTGTAGCAAGCTTTGTCGCGTCGCGTAAAGTCTATATAAACGTTTGTAATCACACTGAAGAGACATTTATAAATTAGTTTGTGTATAATATGAGCTTCATATTGAAACAAAAAAGAGCAAGTGCCTTTGCCTTTCAACGAGACACTGCAGGCTTCGAATATGAAAGTATATAATACTTTCATAGTCTCTCCTCAATTCTTATGATTTTCACATATAATATATAATTTCGTTGGTGAACATGTCTTCTACAATACAAGTAGATATTTTTCTTCTCTATTTACTTAATCAGTTAAACTCTTCAAAAACACAAGATACTTGGAGGCACGTAAGATAATATGGTTATCATTGCCGCGTCAGATGAGCTCTTTTTAAATAATTACCTACTGCATTATTTTTTTTATTATTGCGCCGCATATTTACTCGAGGCAAAGTATAGCGAAGAAAACCGCCGATATAATACGGTCTTATAATTCCATTTGTTGAACGTTCAGCCGCCCCAGGGGGCTGGCCAACTTCTGGCATCTTTAATTGAAATGTATTTCCTTGCTTTGTTAACCATGGACAGGGCATTTTATATTATTAAATAAGCGACCACTAAGTCAATCTGAACATAGGTACACGTTTATATGTTTGCTTTCCCTGCGGTTTCACTCACTTTTGCGGGATCGAATGCTTTTCAGGAATAAAAAGTTCCTATAAAATCCTATGTGGAATTTCATCCAAATCATCGCGATAGATGGCGACTAAATTTATATTGAAACAATCATTGGACTAATTTGACAGGACTAAATTTCTTACATCTTTTCTTATGTCATTTGTTAGAAAGAGACATAGTGAGACTAAATTAGTTTAGTTGTAAACAACATAATCAGCACCAGTAGACGTTAGCTTGGCTTTATTATAACAGCGCACGAAAATAATATCGGAAGCAGCGAACTTTTTTGAAATTTTCTATATATACAGGTTGTTGTTTTGGTCAGCGACGAGCGACTCAGGGTCGATAATACAACTGATACTGGTGCTAAAAAAAATATAAAAAAAATACTTTATTTTTTTATTTTATTTTATAAATATTTTGAAAATCAAGTAATAAGCTAAAATATAGACGTAATACTCAACGGGAGTGCGAGGGAGTAAAGGGGTGGGGCAATGGCGGCTTGCGCCTAGCTCTAGTCAGTGCACGTGGCTAGTGACCATACTTTGCGGTAATTTTATTTCAAATTGAATAAGGTATTTCTCAATGCATTTACAGTATTTAATGGAATTAAGTCCATTTTTGGAAAATGTATATTTTGTACTACCGCTCCTGGGTCGCTTGTCGCCGACCAAAACAACACCCTGTAGATTGTATTTTGTACATATTTGTTGTAAATAAAGATATAGCACGAAAATTATAATGAATAAGAACTAATTGTAATTAAGATTTATTCTCATTATTACAAAGTAGTTCGGAATTCATGCAAAGAATAAACTAAACTTCTTCTTTGGACTTCTACCAAAAAAATGTGTGTCTTAGATAGAATCAGAAAAAACAAGCATAGACCGTAAAGTTACCGTAATTACCGGCCTACTATCGTAAACATATTAGTGAAAAAAAAATCGAATCCGACTGGTAGTTCTATAGTAGTAAAACTCTTCCGCTTTATTATATTAGTATAGATAGGAAGGCTTGAGTTTTACCAAAATCTCATCATGTCAAGTAGTTGTATGGCCAAGGTAACCACACAAAACCTGGAAGGGATATAAGAATATAAAAAAAAAAAATATTATGGAATATAAAAGATTTATTTAATTCCTCTATAATCCGTGGTTATCCATAAAGTCATGCATGACTCATCCATCTGTCACAATAAAATTTAAATTTATTATACAGGTGATGTATTTATTTATAACCGGTTACCGAAATAAAAGATATATTCGGCAAAACAGACAATTTGTTTATCGTTTTAGTTATATTCAGTTTACTAAATAGTGAAAATATTGATGGTTTCAGCTAAATCCGCAGCGGTGCTGACACATAATATAAATAACTATTATTGCTATTTATACAAGTCAGGCATGCATTGTATTTAGCACACTGGGAAATTTCTCGCATCAAGTTTAGCCAGCCAAGTTTATTCAGGGTTCAGGTCTTTATTCACAGTCACTCTTGTCTAAACATAATTCCGAATGAATCGTATTTATTTATTTAATGCAATTCAGTGCGCAATTACTTTACTCCTACCAGTATTTTGACATTTGCAATTTGTATTTATGTAGTTGTGGTAACTGAGTTAGCCGACTAGCCTGTTTTCGAGTGGTTATAAGTTCAATTCTCAGAAACAAAGCGCTGCAAACAGTTGGAGCTCGGTCGGATGTTAATCCCTCTTGTGGATTTTATATGTTACTATAATTATGAATATACAAAGTTCTTTAGTTATACATGAATATTATTACATTTGATACACATAATTTGATAAATACATGTTTTTCACGATTATTATCTACATATTTGGGTCTTGTAAGAATAACCGGTTTTTATTTATAAAATAATAATAAAAAACAAACATCCTGTGAATCGTATATTTATATATGGGTTAAGGAGTACCAAGTACCAATTTATTTATCATGTGAAAGGTGACATCACATTCTTAGATGAACATTCTATTCACTCGCTCTACCAATTTCGCGAGCAATATCTTTGAATAATGCCCTGGCGAATGGAGGAGACGGATTTTTCTCAAAGCAGCCATTATATCGTTGAACCTAGAATATAGGATGTAAATAAGATCCAATAAGAATACAATTTAGAAAATGAATTGTCAGATCAAATAATTATAATTAGGACAATGCTGTTTAATAAATTTTAAGGTGAAATAGATTTATAATTAAAGCCATTATTATTAATTTTTTTTTGAATGGACATGAAGGTACTGGCCCAAAATTAGCCTAAGTACCCTTACGCGGTCAAGTTCGGCGAGCAAGCTCTCAACCGGTTTAGATTTAGGTAACATGGCCTGAGGGTGCCCCAGTTGGGGCCGAGCCTCGGCTCAGGGCTGTTACCGAGGGGAGGGGACGGACTTCTTTATTAGAACGAGTTACGACTAATTAGTGGGAAGCGGATTATTATTGGCGGCTCGGGCCGCTTGTCGAGCAACAACAAGGGGACGAGACTGCATGAGAGAGGGTCGCGGCGCGTGACCTCGACGACGAGGTCGGTAACGAGGTGAACGGTCACCGCGATTCGCATCTGTATTTGTATTTTTGCGAGCTTCGGAAGCTGCGAGCTGAGCTAAGGTGATTGGGTCATCGGGCTCGATGAGGACATGCCTCGGCCGGCGGACGTTGGATATAAGGGATGGCGTGTAAGTAGCCGCCTTGACTAGTAATGGATTTGAATGATTGACCGCGGTGTCAAAGAATTTGCGTGAGGCGCGTTTCATGAATTGACGGACCGTGGGAAGGCCCAGGTCGAGGTGGATGTTTTCATTGCGCATGAACCACGGGGCACCCGTGGCCTTGCGAATGAAACGATTTTGGATGACTTGAAGGCTATGGATCCGCCTCTGCGATGCGTGTGCGAACACAGCGCATGCATAGGTGAAAATGGGGCGAATGCAAGCAGTATAGAGTCTAATCTTGTGATTTAACGCAAGCTTAGACCTGCTATTTATAAGGAAATGAAGGCGTCCCATCACGAAAAAGGCGCGCGAGCGCACCTTTTTGATGTGGGGCCCGAAGGTCAATCGATCATCGAGGGTGACACCTAGATATTTGGCTTGCCTCTCCCAAGGGATCGGTTCGCCAAACATGGTGACTGACTTTACGGTAGGGGGGATTTTACGTCGGCCAGTCCTATAGAATAGGACCGCCTGACTTTTGGTGGGATTTATCTCAATCCTCCATTTCCTACACCAGACGCCTAGGGCGTCTGCTGCGGATTGGAGTTTGGACACAATGGCATTGATGGTTCTGCCAGTACAGTAGATGGCGGTATCGTCCGCAAACAGAGCTAGCTGTACTTGACTACTAATGGGGATATCGCTCGTATATAATAGGAACAATAAGGGGGAGAGTACCGAGCCCTGGGGGACTCCGGCACAGATGGGGTGAGGGGAAGACAGGGCGCCTGTTATACGGTATCGAAAGTGGCGATTTGACAAAAAGTCTCGCAAGATGAGTACGAGCCTATGTGGGACACCTAGAGTGAATAGTTTAAAAATTAAACCATTGTGCCACACTTTGTCAAATGCCTTTGCGACATCGAAGAACAGGACGCCAGTCATGCTACTGGATTGTTGAAAGTGATAAGAGATATGTTCAACAATACGATGGACTTGTTGAACACAAGAGTGTTTAGTTCGAAAACCAAACTGCTCGTTAGGAAGGAGGTGATGAATGTCGGCATATGCCTTGAGGCGGGTGTAAATTACCCTGTCATAAATCTTACCCAATATATTGAGCAGACTTATGGGATGGTAACTGGAGGGCTCGGACCGGGGTTTGCCGGGTTTGTGGATCCCAATAACGTGAGCTTCTTTCCACTGATGTGGAAAGATGTTACACGCTAGGGCCGCATTGAAAATGGACGTTAATAAGAATATGAGCTGGGCGGGGAAGAGTTTAATCACTTTATTAGTGATTTTGTCCGAGCCCGGGGCTTTTCGCGTGTCCGAGCCCGGGGCTTTTCGCGAAAGCCATTATAAAATAAGATACGTATAAATATTAGAAAGTTAATATTGTATATGTACCTTTAGATAGGTATTATGGACTAAAACTTTGGAATCGAGAATACCCATATAGAAACCATAGGATAGGAATTAATTATTCTACTGGTGATACGGAGCCAACTAATTTCGAATGAGTAATAATGTTTTACCAAATAATTCAGTAGAATCCGAATATTTGATTAAAACTTTTGATTGACTTTGTCCAATATTATACATTAACAAACGACATGTTGATGATTAAGCTAACTTATAAATATACTAGCTGCCCGGCGTAACTTCGTTCGCGTGGTGCTACCCTAGCCTGTGGTGCTACCCTACCCTACCCTACCCTACCCACCCTACCCTATCTAAACCATCCAGGGAGTTCATTCTACAGTATATCAGTCCGGCAGATGGCGCTGCAGTCGGTATCTAGGTTATATTATCGACTGCAGCGCCACCTGACGGGCTGATTTGTAAATCTAAACCATCCAGGGCGCCACCCAAATGCATACAAAAAATTCATTCAAATCGGTCCAGCCGTTTAGGAGAAGTTCAGTGACATACACACGTGCAGTAGAATTTTATATATACACCGTGACTTTTTATTCGTCTTAGAAACGCAGCCCACTTAATGTACCCAATGACTAGGTACTAAAAATTAAGAAAAAGTTTTTTTTTATAATTCGTATATTTAAAAAAAAATATTAAAATGTATTAGAATTATGACAAATCGAATTAATAAATTAATGTTTACGTATAAAATGGTAGAAAATACCAACCCAGAGCACGAGTCTAGTAGATTGCGCTCGTAACAGGGTGTTTAAAACTACGTCATGCGCCATAATTAATAATATTTGACTTTTTTTAATGATACAAATGTTTAAAAAAAAATGTTTTTTAAATTATTAGTACCTATTCATTGGGTACATTATGTGGGCTGTGTTTCTAAGACGAATAAAAAGTCACGTTGTAGAGATTTTTATGAATTGAAGGTGTTTGCTGCTGATATCGAATTATTAATTTACATGTGCCAGAAACGCATTCGATCGGCGGCTGCACTGTAATGAATAAGGTTGAAACAATTTTTATACACAGCAACCGCAGACCATAGTCATAAAATTCTATTTTGTAATAAATCTATGCTCTAGAATGTGTTTTAACATATTCAAACAGTTTAGCATTGTGAAGTGCCAAATAGGTTAATTTCCATTAGGAATAACACGTGAAGCAATAATTAAAAACAAATGAAGTGGTGCCAAAGAACTAATTACCAATGATACATAGGTAATCAAGCGAGATTAAATATTTAAAAACTTAATGGCTGTACCCCATTTATTATGTACGCCGGGTTCGTTATAAAGAATTCATGGGAACAAAGCCAATTGAGTCCGGACACGTGAATCCTCGTAATACAAAAGAAAAAGTAATTATTTACCTCCGCTTTATTTCGTATTATTGCGTGGTTAGAGCTTTTTGTAATTGAGTTTAATAAAGAAGGATTTATATTAAAAATTGCGTACATTTGTTACATTACCGCAGTTACTTCCGCGTTCCCTGAAAAAGTATCCTCTCAAAGTCCTATGCCAATATCGGTTTTGTGGTTTAGCTGTGACAGACTCCGCTTTTGATAGTATTAGTAAGGTTAGCATATTGGGTTTAGTCTGTGGTTTCATCAGATAAACATATACTACACTAAGCTCACTATACAGGGTGTTGTTTTGGTCGGCGACAAGCGACCCAGGAGCGGTAGTACAAAATATATATTCCCCAAAAATGGACTTAATTTCATTAAATACTGTAAATATGTTGAGAAATACCTTATTCAATTTGAAATGAAATTACCGCAAAGTATGGTTACTAGGCACGTGCACAGACTAGAGCTAGGCGCAGGCCACCATCGCCCCACCCCTTTACTCCATCGTACTCCCGTTGAGTATTATATCAACTAGCTACACTTTAGCTTATTACATGATTTTCAAAATTTTACTTTTTTTATTTTTATTATTAAAAAAAAATAAAGTTTTTTTTTAATATTTTTTTTAGCACCAGTATCATTTGTATTATCGACCCTGAGTCGCTCGTCGCTGACCAAAACAACGACCTGTATGTTGCAACGAATTCATTGTAAAATAGTCTACGGCTCAATAAATAACTTTATAAGTCGCAAATACGGCCTCATAGGCTGTCTCATCTATGGGCAGGGACACTTGAATGCCAGCTTGGGCCTTTAGACTCGGTTCAACGACTTGTCATTAGAATTTTCGACGATCCCGAACTCACAAGCGGTCTGAGGAGAGACTTTGCCTCCTTATGTGTGTTCTTCCGCTTGTACAACGGACAGTGTTCTGAAGAATTGTTTGACATGATGCCCATGGCTAACTTCTACCATCACAACTCTCGCCATCGACGGGGAGTCCAACCTCACATATTGGAACCAAAATGGTTTCATACTGTGCGGTCTCAAAGGAGCTTCCTTCCTCGGACGCTCAGACTGTGGAATGAGCTCCCCGCTGTGGTTTTCCTAAGGGAGTACAGCATGGGGTTGGTCAAAAAGGCTTGAAGAGATTTTTGAAGAGTTGCCAACCCTGCCGTGGTGTTGCAAGCGTCCATAGTATTATGTTTACATATTATACAATACAACAAAAGAGGGATACCTCACATATCTTCTCCAGTAAGAGAAGAAAGAATGATCCTCAAACTACTAGCAGTACCTACGAGTTTTTATTTCACTTTTATTTAATTAATCGCCATTGAAATTGTTAAACAGTTTACAGATTGTTTCACAAACATTTCGGCACGTACCTACTGCAATTAATTATAATTAACGTAATAAAGTTGCCATTTACATTTAATTGTAGAGATTAATGCGTTGTTTAAAACAAATAGATATTAATTAAACGATTGGGATTTTCAAAACAATATAAACAAAGATAGATATTTTTTATTTTAGGTTGTTGTTTTAGATATAGAATTAATCAACCAAAGATATAATATGTACTTACTGCAAAATATAATTATGCTCTCTTTCAGATATTCGAAAAGCTGAAAAATGCTTCCTATATAAAAATATGGCATGGCTTGGAAAACTCATCGACGGAAAATACGCATTTTTTATACGACGAAGTCGATAAACAAGCATACGGCCCGCCTGATGGTAAGCGGTTAACGTAGCCATATGGCCGCTTGCGACACACACACAAGGCATCACTCATGCATTACCGACCTTTCCTCCTCCCCAATGAGCTCTGGCATTAATTTTAATAATTTATTTTCAAAAGCTGGATAAGCTCCAAAGCTTATTTTTAATTTGATCAGATACTATAAAGTAAGGACGCTCTTTGTTTACTTATTTTAGATAAAATGTATTATTATAATTATACTATTCCGATAATACCTAGAGAAAGTACCTAGCACGGCAAGAATCACAGCATAGTAACGGTTTGATTTCGGTATCCATAAATATTTGTAAAATGTCAATTACTGCCTACCTTCAGATGGGATATAGCTTTTAGTGTTGCGAATCGTTGATAATTTTACTCGAGTTACTTGAATTTACTTATTGTGTGAGTACGTACAGCCGAGGACATAAATATGTATACACTTAGTGAAATTCAACAACGATTTTCTCTTAAAATATTGATGGAAATTAAGATTTGTGTAATATAACAACATTTACTATAGCTCCCAACATCACTCCCTTCGTACTTCTCTCGAACTTCGCCTCAAAACTCCTTTGCATACTTCTCAATTCTTAAGTAAATCTTTCTCTGTTCAAGCTGCTCGTCTTTGGAACGCCTTACTTTTTTTTCCTGTACCCAAAGGATGCCTGGAAGAGATCGCTTAAGCGATAAGGCCGCCTGCATTGTATAACTTCCCTAATGTGTAATACTTTTGTTATATGTCAGTGTATACAATAAAGAATATTTCATTCATTCATTCATTTGAATCGATACAATGCGGAAAAATTGCTTTTGAATTTCACAAGGTGTGTAAACATTTATATCCTCGACTGTACCATGATTTTTCAGTTATTTCATGTGTTAATCGACTTGCCAAAAACTTATGTTACTAATCCATCCATATAATATTTGTGTGCATGAACATAATACCTGCATGTCCTGAGTCTGGGTGTTATGTATGAATTTACATACAAAAAGTATAAGTATTTATATCAGTTATCTGGTTTCCATAGTACAAGCTTTGCTTAGTTTGGGATCAGATAGCCGTGTGTGAAAATTGTCCCAGGATTTATTTTTTACTTATTATTTAATATTTCAGCGGTATCTCCAAAAATTGTAGCCGATCCTATTTTTGACCGAGCAACTGAAGCGAGCGAAGCGATCCAAACGTCTCCGTTTCAGCTTGGACAAAAATGCTTTCGTATGTCTGTTCGGCTGTTCTCCTCTACAGGTCGCATTTCTCAACCGATTCTCGTGAAATTTTGTGAGTAGGTACGGTAATTTTATGGATTTTTTTGTCAATCCGGTTCAACCAATCAATTAATTTGAAAAATTACAAAAAATAATAATTTCATATAATTATGGAGACTCGCGAGGTCTTCAGCTTACAGAGCCACTACTTATTTATTTCTACAATAGATAGCTACGCCTATAGCTTACCTAAACGCTGTTTAACACGGTAAGAAATAAACAAAAAAAAATCTAGAAAGAAACTAGTTGATTACGGTAAAAATTCACAATATAAAAATAACGAGTACTATATCCTACTCAAAAATGTATACTCGAGTAAATATCATGCGAAGTCGCAACACTAGTCCCTAAGTAATTGGCCGTCGCTGGGACACAGATACACCTGCGTCCTTCACTTATATCACTTTATACATATATTTTGTGTAATATTTGCCATCTCGATTCCAATGGGACTTGGAATTGGATAGTTTGCATACTTAAGTGACGTAATGTATTGAGATGTATTTAAAATTGAGTTAGTAGGTAGTTGCATTACCTTAACGAATGGGTGAGCTCATATTTACTAGATTAAATTAGTTAGTTCATTCAATGATAGGTTGTTTAATAATTGAACTTATTGTTGAACATATTTTACACTTAATAATGTTACTAATGTTTTAAAGCTAACGAGTTTGGATGTTTAAACGAGATTATCTTTAGAACTACCAGTGTGTACATAATTACAATGACGTCACATTACATTGAAATGAAATGAAATGAAATAATTTATTCATTCAAATAGGCCTTCACAGGCACTTATGAATAGTCAAACTCTAATACTCTAATGCACTAATGCACGGTTCGGAAGGTTGATTTTGCTGAGAAGAGCCGGCAATAAACTCAGCAATTACTCTTTTCAAAAACAAACTTTTTATTACATCAGATGTTTCCTGCGAGAGCGAGCGCTATTCATGTACCTACTCAAAATATATTTACCCACAATCTTTTAGCGCCCCATTCGTACTGAGACTGACCAGGAAAAAGGACCTTGCACAAATCTACAATCCCATAAGATTTACACGTGCATACAGACATAAGTACTATATATATATAGCTTCAAGATGCTATAATGTGGCATACAATAGCCCTACGTATTCGAGTTGGGTAGGAGCAGAATAACCTCTCGTGATTTCTCCGGAGATGCCTTATGAATGGCGGTCGCTGGCCTACTGCGCTGACTTAGGCTTATTTAGGTGTGGAGATGGACTTTATAATTTTATTTCACTGTGCATGAAAATAATTACAGTGGAACTTTCCGTATGCTTTCCGAGAGTCGTTCCCATATCATCAATTATCAATTAACTTATCTCTAAAATTAAATATCGGCCACATTATCAATTACGTTTAGTGTGATTTTGGTCAATTAAAGTGTATAGCATAGTAAATAAATTGTTTTAGACAATTAAGTCGTCAAACAAGCATATGCCCGCCTGTGGTAAGCAGTTACTGAAGCCCTATAGGCGATTGTAGCACAAGAGGCATCACTCACGCGATACCGACCCTTCCCCCTCCCCAATGAGCTCCGCCGACCTTACTCATGCAGGAACATAACATTCAGTCATTTGGCCGCAGTATTCTGTAAGTTGGAGGCACTTCCCCAGTCGAACTGCTCTTTGAGTGAAATAACGCTATGCTCTACCTCTCTTTATAGTTACAATAAACACACTAATTACATATGAATATTGAATACAAAAAACATGAACCATGTATAAAAAATTATATAAACGACATACACAAATATTCATACATAATACGGTACCATACTACTAATGTAGTAAGTACTACTACATAAATACAAAGTACCTATTTAAAGTTATTTTATTTTCATTAAATAAATTGAAACACTTCTCCATAATAACGAACATAATAAAGAAACCAAAGCCCCGATTTCTTTATAAAACCCCACGTATTAAAGGAAGCTCTAACAGACAGTTAATTTTAAGTCAAATTTACGAAATTTCATTACACTAATGAAGTAAAATGCGTTTATCTGAGCTCAGAGAGATCCATTCAGCTGAAATTCAACAGGAATATACCTTTTCACGCTCGCTTCAAAATTAACACTGGCTTAATATTTGCTATTGCTAGGTTATTAATATTCATATTACTTTAGTAATTAGTCAAACCGTTAAGTTATTTTATAGACTTAAGTAATATGTGCTGCAGGTTGCATTTTGATAGGTGAGCATTAAATTCAAGTAATAAGCAGTTATATTTTTTTTATTTAGAGACATAATAACAAGAATAAATAACTCTAAATAAACCGGTGGTCCTAGAGAGGAAATATTCATTTAGTACCTTAGGATTTATAAATGCAACTCCTTAGGGGGGTAAAATATGCGATTACGGGTAAAACAAACCTCGCTTGTAAATATGTAAATTTGGATGTAACAGGTAATATCTGGACAACTGATCTGATTATTATACTTTGTAGTACCCACCTGGCTGGCTACCACGCTCAAGTTGAAAACCTGTCGCCAAGCACCTATCGGTGTGTTCTGACAGCTGCACTTGAGAGCTAGTCCTTTTTAGGCTTTGTGAGCATTTGTGTCAGTTACAATGGTCAGATTATGGTCATATACACAGTATAAAAAAAACCTTCTCGCGGACTATTGCTCGCCATCTGGATCTATCTTCTACTGTGTGGATAGCACATACACTGCACATACTGCACATACACTGGTATCCAATGTGGAGCGTATTTGGTCAGACCAACACATTGGACTCCGACCCATATACATGACGGGCCAGTTGGCGCAGTTGATTAAGATTCACCTTACGCGCCGCAGGTCGTGGGTTCGATTCCCACACAGGACATGCATTTATGTGCATGAACATGTCTGTATGTCCTGAGTCTGGGTGTAATTATGCATATTAAGTATGTATTTACAAACAAAATAGTATATGTATTATATCAGTTATCTGGTTTCCATAGTACAAGCTCTGCTTAGTTTGGGATCAGATGACCGAGTGTGAGGAATGGCCCAGGATATTTATTATTTATATCTGCCTCTTTCTTTCCACCTTGCCACCGCTGGCTCGCTCACAATAGACGTGAAACTCCGCGCGGACAATAGACGAGCCATCGGGCAACTTTTTAATTATTCGATGGAGACAAGTTGTCGTGTCGTGTTTGTGTGCTTACCAGCTCCATAATGACTAAACTTACTGTAAAATACTTTCTTGTACAGACGGTTACAATGGGATATATCCATATGTTACATAGTTAATTAATAATTATGTATACCACCATATTTCCACTGAAATGTATACTGTTAAGCTTATATTAATAGTTAACTATTGCATCCAAGAGGATACATGATTTTGTATCATTAAGGTAAGTACTTACCCCACTGAAAACCAGCGTCGTAGCCTTGCGCTGCGACATTAGGGGGATCCCGTTTCAGCTCAATAGATTAACATAGGTTAAGCGATTTTATATTTTGTTTTTTTCTTATGTTATGTATTTTTTGTTTTCTTTTTGAGATTTTGAGCTGAATAAATGCTTTCTATTCTTTGCTTTCTATACTTTTTTCCTTCCTATAAAATACCAAGAAAAATTAGTTGGAGCAGCAAATGATTCATACATTTGTTCTATGAATATAATTTCTCTAAAGGCTCTGGTTGTATCGCGGATCACTCCTTTACTTTGTCGGCGATTTACTTATAGTGGAAATCTGTTTTCCGTTGGCTTAGCTTGGATCATAGACTTCGGTCTGTGGCAGACGTGCTTTGAGCAGAAACTAATTGCAAGAGAGCCATGTAACAGGGAAATAGAGACAATAGTGAGGTTACGAGACAGACTTATGGTATATCTATAGTATAGATTATGTATAGATTCTATAGATATATAATATTTCAGGTAATACTTATCATGTTGAAATTATGATCAAATGAGTTTATTTGAAGGTGATTTTTCAATGTATTTTTAAGGTCACCCTGAGAGCCTTACTAAACATTTTTTTTGCGGGCTCTCGCGTAGTATTCTCTATGAAATGAACCCCAAAAACTTGATTAATAATTTTACAAATATTTATTACTTTATGTATGAAATGGAATGGTTTGAGAGAAGTAGAGCATAGCGTTTTTTCCATTGAGTATATAGTAACGTTTTTTCGCTCAAAGAGAAGCTCGACTGGGGAAGTACCTCCACCTTACAGAATACCGCAGCCTAATAACTTTATGTTGTGTAAAGTTGTGTTCCTGCGCGTAAGTATGGTCGCCAGAGCTCATAGGGGGGGGGGGGGAAGGGTCGGTAACGCGTGAGCGATGCTTCGTGTGTTGCAAGCGTCCATATGGCTGCGGCGACCGCTTATCATCAGACGGGCGGTATGCTTGTTTACCGACATAGTCGAATAAAAAAAAAATTTAAGTTCCGTATTTCTTACAGCATTGCGAAACTAGCTATTTTCTACATAATTCCTCAAGCCGTTTCTGAGAAAAATATCCTCGAAACACAGTCGGTCAACAAAGTGATCCTATAAGGATTTGTCCTTTATGTAGTGAGGAAACCTAACATGAATTATACTAATTAAATTAAAAGATTGTGTGTAATGTATGATACCCTAATTTATTCATTTTCATTTCAGTTCGTCAATGATGGGTGGCCTTCTCGCTTCAAAGAATACTTAATTACCCATCGGTTATCGAATCTCTCAAGCGATATGTACAATATGTACATACCATTTAAGCTGATTGACTTTTTAAATCAAAGGCAAGGCCATTTATTCAATTTAGGCCCCAGAAGGGCACTTATGAAAAAGAAATCAATTAGGACTAGGGCCTTTATTATAAGCTTTGTGTTAACAAGGTATTTGGCCCAAAGGTAACTAGCTCCCAAGGACAGCCACCGGCATGCACCGACAGGCCTTCAACCCGAGGGCGGCAGACAGAGCCGAACGCTTTATTTAGCTTGTGTACTAGCCACCCGCGCTCCCGGGACAAATGTAGCCTATGTCATTTGGTTACGCATAGAAAAAACAATGTAGAGCCCCAATGCCACTGCGCTGGGCTGACGTCGAGCACTAAACGACGGCCAAAGCCGAACTCCGTGAATCAGTAATTAATTAGGCCTTACAAACAATTATTTAACTTTAGAATAATTATGCATTCACTTCATTTCAGAAGGCATGCATTTTCAAAAATACTATACCGTGTATATTCCGGCAGCTGTTTCACTTGATACCGGTGCCTATATAATTTTTACTACTTGTAGAATGGCGAGAGAACAATTATAGCGCGATTTAAAAACGATCAGCGCCATCTAGTAGCCGTATATTTTACATGATATTTTTTTATGCCATTTTACATGATTTGATTTAATTTGCAATGTATTTATGTATTTAACTATCACACCTCCAGTAATACAATTTTTAACAAAAACTTATTTAATTTTTTGTTCTACTTATCTGTAATCGTGTTTTGTTTTTATCATCATTTTCTTTGTTTTTTATATAGTATTTACATTCAGACATAACGTAGTTTGTTAATGAATACATTAATTAGATTTTTTTTTCAGACCGCTTTACCATGTGTTCAATGCACACAATTTTAGCGGTATCGAAGGTAATAACATCACAATTCAAATCAACAGATTAAAAAAAAAACAGTTCCAGCAGAACTTTACATCCGCGTCGTGGTCCCTTGGATTAAAGCCAACGAAGATGTTTGCTGTACTCCTGAATAACTAGTCCGTGCCAGTATTCCATTTGCAATAATACCGAAATAGGTACGTGGTGGTTGCTGTTCAACGTCCAGTCTTGATTACAGTCCCAGCATTACATAGACAAAGGCTTTGAAGCACAAAGATGACACAGGCAGAAAGGATGAACACCCGAAAGCCGCCAGCAATTTCTTAGCCGATCCATGTTAATACTATAGGCTCTATTGAGTGATTTTGCTTAAAGCTTATGGCCCGTCTGATGGTATGCGGTTCCCGTAGCTATATGGACGCTTGAAAAACTCAAACCATCGCGTTACCGACCCTTCCCCCTCCCCAATCAGCACTGGCGACCTTATTCACGCACAGGAACACAACATACAGTTATTTAGCTGCGGTATTCTGTAAGCTGGAGGTACTTCCCTTAGTTTTGAGCGCAGGTAGATCCTAGTCCAAGCAATAAGCCTCATACTTAATAAGAAATTAACTATGTATAAGAATTGACTACACAGCATTATAATCAGCATACCCATTCAATTTAAGCTTAATTCTGTTTACATTTGCCTTTGCTAAGCCATGTGCTTGCATAATTTTATTTACGATAGCTCAGCGGCTAGCGAGGTCTGTATTCTAAGTTAGAACTAGCTGTGTCTTTCGATTTCACCCGCATTAAATAGCATATAATCTTCCACAATAAACGGGCCATCATATGCAAAATATTTTTTTGTAGTCGGACTGGTAGTTCCTGAGATTAGCACGTATTCGTTCGTTACGTTTTGGCCTGATTTATAGAACGAAATTAAAACTCGGATAAGTCTCAATTATCCCATAGTATTATAATTTACTATACTTTATATTACTATAATGTGTACACAGTAAAGAGCTTTCTCTATGTTTACAAAACTATGAAACATACATACATTTTGAAATATATTAACGTCAATGTATATTAGTTATAATATATACTCAAAATACCAATTTTAGTGGCAAACAACGCAAAATACCCAGTTAATTAGGTTATACTTCATGTCCTGCCGCAACCGGTAACCGCGTAGCGATGTCAAACCGCACCGACTAAAAGTTTTATAAACTTTTTACCATTAGTAAATGTACCTAATATGCTTTTAGGATCAGAAATCTATTATATACTAAAGAATAGAAATACCAGGTTGTCTGTATGTGACTGTTTTGATTTTTCAAATTACTCTAAAGACAAACACAACATAGCTAATGTCGAGAGAGTTTACGGAAATCTGTTTAGGAAAATAATTATATTCTTCTATGTGGGTCAATGTCGTAGGCTAGAGTAATGCGTTTCCTTGTTTCCCCAATGGTAATTAGTCCAGAGCTGGATCAATGTTGACCATTATATCCTATAAAGCTGCTACTTCTTGCTACTTTATCAGCTCCTACTGGACTCTTTCTCTTTTCAACCCATTAAGCTAAAAAAAAAAATCCTTTATCGAACTGTAACATTAAGTGCGTTTTGGATAAATTGAAGGCGATGATACCTCTCTGGTAGTAACATGCCTTAGCGAAGGTCTACGGTTGGAATCCTACAATGAGCTTGAGTTTTCGGTGTAACAATGTGAGGAAACCATACCACGGCGACCCACGTACCTGGCGACAACCCTCAAGTTGAAAATCTCTCACAGAGAAGCACCTACTGTTGCCTTCTATATGCAGTTTAAAGCCATCGCCCTTCTAGGCTTTGTGTGCTCATCACTTTCGACCACATCTTAACTTACCACGGTGACATTGTGGTCAAAACAATCCTATCAACAGTAAAACAGTACGAATGTTCTGCAACATTTAGTGATAATGACAATTCATCGATTGCCGGCTCACTAAACCTTGTACTTACATACTTATTGGATCATACGATCTACATCAAAAAACCCTTACCAAAATATACCTGTTTGAAATACGCTCGTAGCTCATATAAAAACTAAATTCCAAGCACGTTCTAAGTGCACAAGTCATACGTGTGATGTTACAAAGCTTGCTGAGAGGTGTAATTGGTAGCTAATCCCTGCCTTCGTCGGCTCTGCTCCCTCGCTGAGTGTACCACCACTACATGCTACTGCAGATTGAGATGTTATAATTGTGTTTACCGTGTACTGAAACATTATGAGAGCTTTGTTTTGTTTGATAACTTAATAACTTCATTGACTGCGAATGGATTTGTTAATGTTACAAATTTTGTTGTTGTCAGATGTTCTGTTCTCTACGGACAAGGCTGTTTAGGTTCATATGGTAAGATTTATACGTAACCAATAATATACCGGTATCTCTATTCTATGCGATGGTATAATAAAATTACGCTATTATCGATCTAACTCAGTTACATTAAAATAAATATAATATCATTGGATCTAGCTACGTAGATAGAAAATAGGGTTGAAAGGTCTTATTTTTGTCATTTTTAGGTACATAATATACTCGGTTAAGTTTAGGCTAAGGTAAGCTCCACTGAAACTTACCATGCGCAAATTTATGACCGTAAATCATTTAATTGTCTATTATATCAAAATAATGTGTGTGGGTTCGTTTGTCTTCTATGCGTTCGCGCATCTTTAATTCGATTGAGTTGAACATTTGTGCAGTTTTTGGCACTTGAAATTTAATGAAAAATGAAAAAGGCATTGAAAGAGTCTTAATAAAAATAAAAGTATTTTTACTGACCATTGATTTAAGTAAGTCTCAACATTCAAGTACTGAAGATATCAAATTATAATAAACTTGGGGAGGTTGTCGTTTTTGTTTAGAAAGTAATTAAAAGTTCGCTGTAACGAAATAAGTTGACGCCTATCACAGAAGAGCTGATATTGTTTATCATTGCCACAATCTTGATAGCAGGTTATTTTAAATTTAAAATGGTATGATGATTCGTTATAAAAGAACAAGACCTAACTGACTGATTGAAAGATTGGCCGAGATATCAACGCTGACCCTAAATCACTGGTAATAGAGCCATTTAAATTCGAGTATATTCCTTTTGTAACGTATAGCACGAGGGATACTAAGAAATGATTTTATGTTTTTTTACTCTAAGGAGGATACAGGGGGATGTAAGTTTGTGTAAAAAAATATTGTACAATCACAAACTGGCGAATTTATTTGTATTTGTGTATAAACATATAAGTACCTATAACTTATATTTATATGTTAGAGTTTAAGATTTTTTCACCCAGAATTCTTTTAACCGTTACCGAAGCTATTTACGCAATAAAGCAATAGTCAAACTATCACTCTACAGCTAATTTATGGTAGATGCTAAATCTGGTCTGACGTTTAATCCTCATGAAAATTAGTGCCAACAGGGCAACCGCCGCCCGTGGCACATGACGGCCATCCTCAGTGGTCAGAGCTAAACAACGTGTCAAATAATGACATAATGAAGTATTCCAAGAAATTCCCATGTGTTGTGATCGAATGGCGGTGTAATTCCGGATTAATGTGCGTTTTACGAGTTGTTGTGTAAAACGCAAACACTTTTGATGCGGAGCCAGCTGTAACATCGGTTTCGAACAAAAGCTGTAATTATAATTAGACTTGCTTCCGCTCCGGGGCTTTGTTCCCCTTTTGAAATATACAAAAAAAATCGAAATCCATTGGGCCGAAACATGGCACATACTTTTTTCTATTAGTTCATTACTATACCTGTTCATCTGCTGTGATTTCAGTGTTACATTTATAAAAGTGTCTTATTTAATAGTCCTGCTGTAAACTATTGCGATAAGTCAGCCAAAATGGGAGTTCCCCAAGGACCCATTCTATGCTCACTTGTTTTTCTAATTTACATATTCGCTCTAAAATGTTACAAGTTAAACTCTATTAATTAAAATATGGATTCTTAATTTCTTTGCTCCTTACATAGTAGGTATGAAATAAGCAAAACATCGGCTATTCTCAGAGAAATCTATCTCTATTATATCAAAGGATTTCCTTTCTGTTAAATATCCATAGTCTGAAATAGATGTTCTGATAAATAAAGTACCCGACCTCATTCTAATAGTCCTTAAGTCATTACGCCAAAGATCAATCCTAATATCGCGGCCCAAAAATAGCTGTATCGGTTGGTAATGAAGTGTCACTCGCACAAATTACAAAATAATATCTTAGATGAGAGCGGCCGGCAGTTCTATTGGGGGGCTCCATCCGTCGCTCGTCGAGAAAGGGTGGCGTAGGGTTACCATGAGTAAGAAGCTATTTTGATATCAAGTTTTTTGTGATTGATAAGTTTGACCTGGATGTAGACGAGGTGACATCAGACTTTATTTATATAACTCAACTTGACTCGGTTTGCATTTTTTTAAACGATCTCTGTATAGTTTTTCTATTTGGCCAAACAGCAAAAAATTCTTCAGGAATATTTATGTGGAGACTTTTTCACGAATTTTCAGTGTTGTGGTAACCCTACATCGGGGTAATTGAAATCCGTCATAGTTCCGCATCTCGTGTGACAAATGACAGTTGCCGAGTGGCCCCAGCTGACCCACACATGTGTATACTGTAGTTTAGTTGTCATCGTTAAATAAAAACACCATAAGGAAACTGTTTCATTAGTTATTGTGACTGAGCAGAAAGTTTTAGTGCAACTAATTTACCTAATGGAATTATTAGTGTAATAAAATTGTATGTGATTATATACTTATTAATCTAATGTTATGTGTCGTTTTAATATTACGAAGTCGGTAAACCTGCGTACGGCCCGCCTGATGGTAAGCGGTTCCGGTAGCAATATGGACGCTGGCAATACACGGGCATCACTCACGCTTCCCCCTCACCAATGAGCTCTAGCTACCTTACCCACGCGCAGGAACACAACATAACGTTTATATGCTCTACCCACGACGGAAAGAAAGAAGGCTCTAACTCTCTTAAGAAAATGTTTTTCTTTCTTTATTGTTTTCATATAATATATTGGATATTAACTTTATTGTCTACTAAGTGACCGTGGGTCGCGAAATCCTATTTGACCACCTTAGGAGTAACATTTTTAAATCTGCCTTGGTGGATGCCTACGTTATATAAGGAATCTGTATGCAAAGTACCTAGTGGCTAGACCCCGCGGCTTTAAATGTACACCAAAAGTACGTTTTCTTCCATCTTCAACTGAAAAAAGGATTAACATCGTTTAACTTTTTGCGCAGTGTAAGGAGAGTGCAAAACATGTCGTCCTTCCCGCCCTGACCAGACGGTCACATCGCATGACAAATGACACGCGACTCCTACAAGTACCTACCTACAAGACAAGTATCTCGTGAATGTATTACATCTGTCCTTTCTGCATATGTCTGGACTATACACATTTTTATTATTATATTTCATCGGATTGTAGTTTTTAGTTTAATAAGCATCGTGTATATACGTTTCATCGGATTAGCATTTCATAATGAGTTATGGAAGATTTATAAGCTCAAAATAGTAACATTTCCATAAAGCATTATTCATAATGCTCGATAGTGCGAAAATACTCGTTAGCTGTTCTATAAAGTCCTTTGACTTGAATTTTCTAATCAAGTTTTTACTAGTTAACGACTATAGTTTCCTATAGCCGATCAAATTAAATCTTTATCTTTTTTGCAAATTTTAGTTGTACTTGTTTTTAGGTTAAATCTCACTCTGAAAGCTATCGAAAGTGAAAAGTAATGCTCTTAAAAATATATATATCAATGATATAGCAGAAGTTTAAGTATAAAATATTCTAGGTATTTTGTCAAATGAATAGAGGCAATAAGGTAATACATAAATTCGCTTGAACAACAAGAATTTGATCCCAAACCCTTGAGCAATTATAATAATCTGTGTAATATTAGCGTCACTCATTGTTTAAAGCAATGTTGTTAAAGTCTCAAAGAAAACTTTTAATAGGCATGAAGTTACCGGTAAATTGAATAGAACTCTGTAATTGTTATATCAAGCCTGCTTCTGAATAGCATCGTAAAATGTTCCTTTAATATTATTTAGAAGAAGATTTTTGATGAAACTTGAACAATTACACCACTGTTCATAATTATTTCGAGGAAGAAGAATCTTTATTCTAACGTAAGGTGCGTTATAAACGAGTTTACGGTAATATTTTAGCGTAATCTTTATAAGAGTAAGAACATCCAATATTCAAGGAGCCACTATTATACATACAGACATAAATATATATTAAGTGCTGCCAAACCACATCGTCTACTTAATACAAACGTCAGATTTACTAACGAATTGCCATCTGTTATAATTATATAACACATCATTGTGGTCTGTTTCTATTGAGGACACAGAACGTATTCTGAGTGTTGTGTTCGACACAGCACATAACACATTCTATTTGACAATACACAGAGTTTGACACGGCTGGTGTAACAGGAAAACGGATAGTGGCTGGGGAATTAAGTGTATGTGACACAGAATAAATAATGAAGACTGGAGGATTGGATCGGCACAAAGCGCGAGCTCTCATATCGCGAGGTTCGCGAAGGCTTAAAACTACTGCGGGTAAATAAGCTGACAGAACAACAAATGGCGTGGAATATACTTTATTTGTTTATATTATTAATGCCGATATGTGCTTGTAAGTAGCTGAAATGTGAATAGTAAGAAACTGATAATGTCTGTAAAAAAATCACAAGGTCCTTTTACTAGGTCATCACTACTAGGTAAGACTACTAGGTAATCATACAGGATATATATATATATCTTAGTTTAGGTATTAGTTGTAACACAATATCATGTTACTTAAAAAAATGGTGTCCCCGCGCTTTCAACCACGAGCCCCTTTTTACCCCTCCGCTATAAGAAGAAGTTACCCTCCTAATTTCATGGTTTTATTACCAGTTATTTTATTAGGTTATGCATCGATTTCTTATTTATCAATTCGTCAGTGAGGACTCAGGATCTCAGGTAACTTTGTTGCCAAAAGATTCAATCTTTTTCGAGTAGAAACCGGTTCAATATAGCGGTTTTCTGATAATCGAAATTCAAACAGTATTGGAAATGGAATCATTTTCGATTTTGGAATATTTCTACCGATTAAGAGGTTGTTTTAATCTGAAGTTGATTGCAACAAAGTTACGTCATCCCTGTATAGGTCTTGTATAATTGGTCAACTATAATCACAATAATATTATTTGTAAGTTAACTGTTCAGTAATAGGATAAAGGAAACTATGTTACAAACAGACAATAATATATTAGTTAGGATCGATCACCGTAGTACGGATAACTTGAGGCAAATATATCCGGTCTTAGCCGATAGATACCGCTAAGCTTTACCTTACTTGTTAACTAAGTTACAACCGACAAAACGTTGAGGTTGGACGACTAAACCTAAATCCGTACGGTTCCTGAGATTCTGATCCGAGTTGGGATAACAAATCAATAAACTTTGACAACGGGCTTTAGAGATTAATCTTGAGTTGAATTATATAATATCATGATATTATGATCGAAGTTTAAAATCAAATTATTTAAAAAAATCCTACCCGTGATTTTACTAGCTAATTTCCTATTCCAGGGTCTAAAGCTAAATACTATATTCCAAATAATTTATAGAATAGAATAGTATCAAATTTATTTGTGACATAAATATTACACAGAAAAAGTTTACATAAAAAAGAGATAAATATTGGCCCAAAACTACTTTTAAGCCGGCTTTTCACTATGGGATATAATATAATATACTTATATTAGATTAGCCAACAACATGCTGAGTTGGAGGTTGGAGGACCGTTTTGTGCTACGAATTTTTCACTATGGTATATAATAATATAATATAAATTACATCTTGAGATATAATATTTTATACACCAGTTTTGGGGCGCCGAACATCTTTACGATGATTGCCGAGAAAATCAAGTCATTGAATGTTTTTTCCATATCATAGTGCGTGTAGCTTACTAATCAAGACACAGAAAATATGCTATGTGAATGGGAACCGTTTTAATCGCTTGGCTCGCGGTTAAAAATATAACAATGACATCAATTGTTATAATAGGACGCGCGTCACTCGCGAGAACCAACGGGTTCAAATTCATCCAGCCTATGAAGAGCAAGAACACGAGGCGAGAGAAGCAAAAATTCTCACATATGATAACAATTTTTTTTTATTCCTAAAGCTTAGCATCACAGTTAAAACCAAGCTTGTAACAAACTCTAAAGGTTAAACCCCAA
Source organism: Polyploca ridens (assembly GCA_951394255.1). Classification (NCBI taxonomy): domain Eukaryota; kingdom Metazoa; phylum Arthropoda; class Insecta; order Lepidoptera; family Drepanidae; genus Polyploca; species Polyploca ridens. The sequence goes on from OX596250.1 coordinate 12,532,026, forward strand.
AAAAATCATGTTGGCAAATCCTAATGGTATGCACCATCAGGTTTTGACATACTAGGCGAAGCGAGCACGAGCCGAGCCTCGAACGAACAGGATTTGTTCGTTGTTCGCGTAGCGTGGACGGACTTGCGAGCCTCGAACGAGCATTCGTCTCACGCTCGACTGCGCTCCACGCGATTGTCAGTTTTATCACGAACACAGGGATTCGCATCGTGCTCGTTGTAGGCTCGTTGTAACGTCCACACTTGACATCGCGAGCAACGAACGAATTCTGTTCGTTCGTAGCTCGGCTCGTGCTTGCTTCGCGTAGCATGGACGCACTATAAGATGTAGGTACTCGTTAAATCTTCGATCTACCGGTAATCGAGTTTTTAACAGTAAACTATACATAAAGAGGTTTTCAAAATGTAAAAAAAAGAGCTTACAAACAATGTTGTCATCCCTTTACAGTCTCTGTCCGCGAGTCGGTGCATCCGTAGCAATCCGTGCGTACATTTATAAACGTCCCGTGAAGTTGCTCGTTCATTCATACCTCGATGAGACTCGCTTGTATACCTACCTCCTTTATCTTTTAAATAAATTATTCATTTATTAGAATTGGCTTGAGATTTCGATGATGAAAAACAATATGAAACAATCGCTCAACAATGTTGCTTTTGAGAAGTAGTTCTTCTCTTCTTAACAAGTTTTGTATCTCCGTTTCGCCACATCATCACAATAAGTTGACGCAAAAGCTTGAATTATATCCTACTAATATCCTACTTCCTTCCTACTAAATGTAAATGTGAAATTTTGTACGGATGTGAGGTTGTGATTTGTAATTTGTGAAGATGTTTGTTATCTTTCACGCTAAACTACTGAACGGATTAGGATGAAAGGCACACAGATTGAATAGGTATGTTCTGGATTAACAGATAGGGTATTTTTCTTTATTCCGGGATAACAATAGATCCCGCAGGGGACAGCTAGTACTAAATAAATTTAACTTATATAGAAGTTCCTACTCTACTACTGACGACTCTACTACTACGACGTAGTTACACCCAGTTTTGTTTTAAACTAATTATTTTTATATAATGTTATGCTACATACATAAGAGTAGTTTTATCGAATGCAAGCATTATTATAAATAACTTGATTTATTTTCCATTTGAGATTTTATAACCTCTACCGCCATCTAGTGGCAGCTTCTATTAAGTTTGTAAGCGTTTGTAAGGTTTAAGTTCTGTACAAAATGTTCAGATGGCGTTATATGGCCACGAATGTTAAAGAAATAAAATTGTTTGCATTTATACATCTCATATTTTCAATGTTAAAAACACAAATTAACTATTGCCCTCAGTCTACAGAATCCATTTTGCTAAAGTACCTACTGTTATTCTTACCTATTGTTTAAGCTAATACAATACCCTAAATAATAATATATCTTATAGATTAATATAGGTACCTCGTATGGATAAGCGAAAGTATCCTGAAAATTAGAAAAAGTAAGTACCTAAGGTAAATTTGCCACACTTTTGTATAGACTTGGTATAAATATTATGTGACGCGACTATTCAATGTGTTGTTCTTTTATGTCTATCTCTATGGTCAATCCCATACAAAAGTTCATCTAATAACGAAGACAGCTGACTATCATTCTAAGGTCTGGCAAAATAACACTGGGAAAATATTAATTGCTAGGTTCATTTTTGATAGGTAATGCAAGAACATTCTTGCATTACCTTATATACTAGATAAAATACATATATACTAGATAATGCCTAGTAAAATACATATTTTTACTAGGCATTATCTAGTAGAGTCGGGCAAACGAAAGTACTTTTTATATGGCAAAAGAGAGCGAAAAACTTATTTTTTTTATTCCAGGTAGGTATTTCATACAAATTTTGTTGCCATTCTGATATTTTTAAAATTTTCCGCGCCTTTTCAGCCTGTACTTTCGTTTGCCAGACTAGCCCTGATGTAGTATTTTTTATTTCTAAATCTTTAGAGGAAATAAATTTCTTAAACCATAAATAATTTTATTATTGTTAGTAGCCCTGTTTATTCAAGCGTCGGTCATCAAGGTGAGCCAATGCCACCCAACCTTGGCGAGCTAATATTTTATAAAAGTTTTCCAAAGTCCAGAACGGTGCACGCTGCACTTTATTTCCCCAGGATAACAATGAGGTGCTCGACATTGACAGATCACACAGCCCGCTGAAGCGGACCGCCCGTTTCCAAGACCTCCATCTTTGTTACTACCTACTTATATCTGAATATAGAAGCTGTAAAGGTTCTCCTAGCCGACCCCCAACAATATTACAAAAGCTTTTCATATTTTAACACGATTGCTGCGATGTTGAAAAGTGGAAGGTAAGTTAGTAATGTCTGATCTGACTGATTCTTTTTGATATTAGGTTTTAAATGAAGTTTTTTCGGTTATTCTTGATATAGGTGGAGAATAATTATTCAGTTGTAGAACTGGCAATCTTATAAAGACTACTCACGAAATATTCTTTGTACCAGAGGCTCTACCGCGTATCTTTGGTGGTAATCGTAACGAACACCATTAATGACCAGTCCAGTTTAGACCCTGGTAAGGCACTTATGAACGTTAAGTTGTTACATACAGTTGAATTTACCACCGGTTCGAAATACACTTAAACTGAGAAGACTCCGGCAAGAAACTCAGCAAGGCATTTTTTGTGGAAGATATTTTCGTATTAGAGCTCTTGTTCCAAATACTTATACAATATACATTATTATGCTTATTCATACAATTTTCACTTAGCCAGGGGGGATGTAAGTGCAGAGAGAAGCTACTACAACCATACATTCTTGTCTTCCACGTAATGAGCCACCTTATCCTTAGCTTTGTCAAATAACCTCAGCTTTATAAAATCTTTGAATTTATTATAAGATGTGATTATTATAAGGGTCGGTATCCGCTAACCACTAGACTGACCGTTATGCTTGTTTGCCGACTTTAAAAAACACTAAAAAAATTAAGGATGTTTTATTACGTACAGGTTCTCCTTCTCCACAGACAGACCTAAAGAAGACAAAAATAATCGTGCACATTAACCATGATAAACCCACACTAACATAATAACATATACAACAGCACATAAGAGAGGCTCACTTCCACTCGACAACCCGACATAATGCCCCGACTATATTCTAGTTCCGGGCCATATGTTACAGCTCCTAACGATACTGGTGCAATCGGTTCGATACAAATGGAGTTTTTGTGTCGCCGCAGGCCTCCGCCGTGGTTAAACGCTAAACGTTTGACTCGATTGCCTCCAACGGGCTCCCGTTCCGTACCCACTGCCTCCACGACATTACTACTGTTAGTCTACTGCCGGCTGACCAAATTGGTAATTTTCTTAGAACTAGTATCGCCTGTGAATAAAGTTCGTAAATTTTTTGGCATGTATTTAATGACCTAACTATTAATTCCCTCTATTCGAACAAAATATTTCAAAACTAGAACCAAAATACTCAATTACACACTAAATACGCACACTATATAAATCAAACTGGGTATCAGCTTTATGGTGTATGCAAAACTGTTTGAACTGAATGATCATCTAGCGCTCGCCGGCCGCTGCCGCGGCACCGTTCGCTTCGCTCGCTCGGCTCGCACGCGTTATTGTCACAGTTCTATCCTAACCTAACCAACTGTATTTGGAGTGCCCCGAGTCGGGTCTGGGTGATAGAACATGTTTTGATGAATAGGTACTTTAATTGTACCTAGAACAGTCATTTTTCTAATATGCAATAAGTAAATTAGAGGAGATTCTTAAGTTTGCGTAATTTTTAAACACAGGTTCAATGAATAATATCCCTAATTTTTGTGCACTTTTAAGGCAAACTTTTCGAATGATATCAGATTCATTCCCTTTGTAATAAATACAAAAAAAACGACCTTCACGTATAGAAGTTGTTTAGCGAGCATATGTATTTATGGCAGAATTAAGAAGTATTAGGAATCAAATCATTTTTCCACACAGACATGAATCCGGGGGTGATGTGTTCCGGCTGCTAAACTTGAGCGCATGTTCCCATATAGGCTTTGCGTGTTTAACACCTTCTGCCATCGTCATCATGCGATGACTGACGACCATTCAATCTTTTTACATAATTCTTCCCTCATTATTGATCATTATTTTCCATGGGTTAGCTAATGATGCTTATTACTAGCATGTTAAGTCGTCAAATTAATAGTCGATCTGGAATCGAGACATAATCGAGAACCGTTGATTGAGTCACAATAGTTTTCCCACTGGAACTTTTCAATCGGTAGATAAGAGGCTTGCGGGGACGTCTCTCGATATTTATTTACCGCGATGCGGTGAGGAAACTTACAAGCGTTGTCGACAATAAATTGTTGGTTCATTATTCAATTGTTCCGCTCTTTCGTTTTAAAGACCACCTAATGAGCTTAGTGATTTTTGCGGTGTATTTTGTTGGAATTCACTGTATTCGAGCGCTCGCAATGAATTTTTGTTAAGTAAAGTCTGCAGAACTTAACGAGTTTTCATTTCGTTTGTACAAATAAAAGGGTTTGTATTGTTGATAAAATTTATTGTTATTTGTTCGCTATGGTTTATGTTGGTATGTACAAATATTTATTCATGTCCTAGTAGTAAGCATAAGACAATAATTAATCCCAATACGTAAACTGCAAAAAAGTACTAAAATTAGTAATTTTCTTCATTTTGATTTACTTCAAACTTATACCAAAAACTAATTAAAAACTACTTTAAAAATTCCGTCAACAGTATGAATAATAATACAGGTGCATATATAATCAAGGTGAAGCCACGTCGGTAGGTACAGGCATAAAGTCGTAAGGTTCGTCTGAAAGCTTAACTAAGCCTCGCTGCCTACTCAATGATTCATAAGCGCTAATTGCTCCTTCCAAAACTCGGATCATCTTGAATAAACCTTTAGGTAAGCTAATGGCACTTATATTTTATAAACAACATTGTGAAAAATATATTTTATTTGGGATTTATTGTTCAGCAGTTTTATTGATTAGGCTCTCTGCTTTGGGACGCAATCAGGGGGCTCTGGCATACCATCAGGTGCCCTCCTACCTGCAAGATATAGACAGGACTACTTGCACGACAGGTATACCTTGTACATGGACCAAGACGGTAGGAGAATCCGGAGAGAGATCACGTTTGGGGTACCACAGGGGTCTGTGTTGGGCCCGTTGCTGTGGAACCTAGCGTTCGATGTGGTTCTGCGTGTCAATCACCCTGCTGGCGTAAATAGTGGTCGCCAGTGGGGATAACTTTGAGGGAACCAAACAGCTCGCCGAGCTTGGGGTGGAGGTCGTCGTTGCCAAAATTCATGAGTTGGGTCTGGAAATAGCACCTCACAAGACCGAGGCGCTATCATCATCATATCAGCCCATAGATGTCCACTGCTGAACATAGGCCTCCCCCATTGATTTCCACTTCGAACGGTTCTGGGCCGCTTGCATCCAACGGCGCCCAGCGACTCTGACCAGGTCGTCGCTCCACCTGGTGGGAGGTCGTCCCGCTCGGCGCTTTCCAATACGTGGTCGCCACTCGAGAACCTTTCTTCCCCATCGGTTATCGGCTCTTCGAGCGATGTGGCCTGCCCATTGCCACTTCAGCTTACTGACTCTACGAGCTATGTCCGTCGTTTTCGTTCTCCTACGAATGTCCTCATTACGGACCCTGTCACGTAGAGAAATTCCGAGCATAGCTCGTTCCATAGCTCGCTGAGTGACTCTAAGCTTATTTATGCGGCCAGCAGTAAAAGACCACGTCTCTGTCCCGTATGTCATCACTGGTAACACGCACTGATTGAAGACCTTTATCTTCAGACTCTGAGGTATTCGGGACGTGAAGATATGCCGTAGCTTCCCGAACGCTGCCCAGCCGAGTTGGATTCTTCGATTGACCTCTTTGTCGAAGTTGGACCTACCTAGTTGGACAATTTGTCCTAGGTATACATACTCGTCTACAACTTCGAGAACAGTGCTCCCAACAATCACCGGCATTGGCGGAATATGAACATTAGACATAATTTTTGTCTTGTCCATATTCATTTTGAGGCCTACCTGTTGGGAAACTCTGTTGAGGTCATTGAGCATGATGTTCAAAGCTTCCAGCGATTCCGCCATTATGACTATATCGTCGGCAAATCGAAGGTGAGTGATGTGTTCGCCATTGATGTTAATGCCATATCCTTTCCAGTCCAAGAGCTTGAAAACATCCTCCATTACAGTGGTGAAGAGTTTCGGGGAAATTACGTCACCCTGTCTTACACCCTTCTGCAACTGGATTGGTACCGTACTCTCGTCCTGGACTCGGATTGACATGGTGGCTTTACTGTACAAACATTTCAACACTTCGATATAGCGATAGTCAATTTGGCATCGCTGTAGACTCTGTAACACCGCCCATGTTTCGACTGAATCGAAGGCTTTCTCATAGTCCACATACGCCAGGCATAATGGCCGATTATACTCCTCAGTCTTCTGTATAATCTGGCGGAGTGTATGTATGTGGTCTATGGTACTAAAGCCTTTACGGAAACCGGCTTGTTCGGGAGGCTGGAAGTCATCAAACCTACGTGCGAGACGATTCGTAATGACCCTCGAAAACAGCTTATAAACGTGGCTTAGGAGGGAGATCGGGCGGTAATTCTTCAATAGGGCCTTATCGCCTTTCTTGAAGAAGAGCACCACCACGCTTCCACTCCACACTTCTGGCGTTGTACCTTCGTGTATGACGGAATTAAATAGCTTCTGAAGGACTACAAGTACCGGTTTACCACCCGCTTTCAGAAGCTCTGTTGTAATTCCATCTTCACCCGCCGCCTTGTTGTTTTTAAGCTGTTTCAGAGCCATTCTAATCTCGTACAGGCTGACGTCCGGGATGTCTTCGGTGTAATGTCGGGTCAACTTTGCTCTTGCGTCACTGACCGGTAATGTATCTGGTTTCCGTGACGAGGTGTACAGCTGTCCATAGAACTTCTCGATCTCTCTCAAGATCTCTGGCTTTGACGTAATGATGTTGCCGGTGTCGGTCTTCAGCTTGGTCAGTTGGCTTTGACCAATAGACAAATCTCTTGCGAACACTTTAGAACCTTTGTTCTGTTTTATTGCCTCTTCAATACATGACGTATTAAAGAGTCGTATATCGTGTCGCATTGCGTTTGAGATCTGCCTATTTAGCTGCCGATATTCGGCTGTATCAGCTGAAGACTGCAACTTCATTTCACGTCGTCGCTTCATGAGTTTGAGAGTCTCATCCGAGAGTTTTTGGGTTCTATTCGTGCGGTGGGTCTTAGGCGCTATGGTTCCATAAATTGCCAAGAAGCAGGGAACCACCCGACTCGTGCGTCAGAGAGTCCGAACAAATTTCATCCAAATCCGTTCAGTAGTTTTTACGTGAAAGAGTAACAAACATACATCCATACTCGCAAATTTTCGCATTTATAACATTAGTAGGATAGTAAGATTACTAAGGATATTTGATTTTCGTTTGTCTAGCGTAACTGATATTAAAGCACAGTAGAAGTTATATTATGGTGATGCCTATGAACAATTAAATTAAACGAATACATAATGTTGGTGCTTATTTACATAAAAAATCCTAAGGCGCCGATCCCACAGAGAAGAGTTCTAGAGTTCCGTGTTCCGAGTTCCGCGTTCACAACTGTACATACAGCGAGCAAGCAGTCTAGAGTTCTAAAGGTAAATGGGCTTTGTATGGAGCTTGTCCCATTGGCGGCCAGCAATAATTTCAATTTTCTATTAGGGAATAATATATTAACAAAAATATGAAAACTTATTACTGTGGTGTATTAAGATGAAGTTAGTATTGATGATTTAAGAAATAATTGGAGATATTATGAAATTGCAAGGTTACATTAAATGTACGTAATGAGTATCCCATACCAAATGGTGTAATTATATACATACAGCAATTAAGTTTGTTTACGTTCTTTATCTCGTCTCATTGGCCTTACTTTAGTTTCATTAGAGGAAGCTCATGGGCCAACATGCCCATTGTCCTTTCTGCCTTGTGTCACTCAGTAATTTAGACAGTGATAGCTCAGACGTGTCACCTCAACTGCCAGCTTTAGATAATTGAACTCCGACAGAACTCGCATTCTCTTGAACGCCGAGTTCTCTGTGTGCAATGATCAAAGGCACCGCATAGATTACAGTGAACGCGGAACTCAGAACTCTGAACTCGGTACTCTAGAACTCTCTCTGTGGGATCGGCGCCTAAATATAATATTATAGACACATAATAAAACTTTTCCACACACGAGGGAAACCATCTTGTTTCGGTCTGTAAAAACTCTTATAGTCCTTTAGTGACGGGACACGCTGATGTCAGTGTCGAGCGAGCTAGTGTTGTGACAATCTCAACTTTACAATAATTAAAGAATATTTAAACACATGACTGCCTTGCCTTACTAAAAGTAAAAAAAAATTGCCAATTTTACCAAGGATGATGTTAGGATACTATACCCTATACATCCAAATCTGTTCAGGCTTTTAAAAATACATGAACCCTGAAAACATTTTACTCCTTTTTAGGACAGTCATTTAAAAAGAATGTCTTCCAAATAAGTAGGTACCTATATTTTATGATCATATGAAACAAACTTATGTCTAATCTTCGCGTGGAGATGAGATGGAGATAGCGTGTTTCGGGGAACAAAAATGAACTAAGCGCTTTTTATCTAAATAACTCGTAAAGTATAGAATATTTTAAAAAAACTGTTAGTAGCAGCCCTAGGTCATATGTTAGTGATATTATTTATCGAATTTTTGTCTTAATTAGATACACTATGAACGAATAAAACCGAAAATTCATTATTATTAGAGGTAGCTTTGTGATTTTTTTCTATCGAGGAAATTTCATTCCATTATGTTTTTGCTCAGGCAGAACCCTCGCGTATATAATGAAAATACCCATATCAAAATATTTTTTCATTTAAATACTATTCACTTGGGTAAATTTCAATTCTAAGATTGTTATTTTGCTTTATACGCACTCTATAAAAATAATACATGTTCACACTAAGGATATAAACGTAATCATATATCATGTAATAAACAGGTACGTGGCGACACGGCCAATAAAATACTATATTAAACATTTAGGCAGAAGCTGGGTAACGTAAAACCAAAACGCGTTTTAAATTTCAACCCCCTCGTAAAACCGAGCAATTGAAACGTTTTAATACACGTCACATAAAATACGCAACTTTACGTGGTTTCAGAACCGTGGCTTCACTTCATAACCAATAAAACTATGAAGATAAATTATTACTACTTTTTTATTGTGTTATACATCTTTCTAAGTGATGTAATGTTACTTAGAGCTGAGTTAGAGTATGCTCAATATTTATGGCTATTAATTTAAAAAGGCTGATTAAAAATATGTTTGAAGTATAGTTGTTATTATGTATTCTATGATAATAATTATAAAGCTGAAGAGTTTGTATGTTTTTGGATCATTATGGCATGTTTGAGCGAGCTATTAACAGGATTTGAAAAAATATTTACCTATGCGTTTATTGAGAAACGCTACAGGCTACATAACATTTACGTCATCACCAAAAAGCGAGTCACATTTAATTAAAATTATATAAAGTTATGTTTCATATAATTGGTGTGCGATGGTACTTAAATTTTAAGCATTATACTGATACATATACACAAATTAGATCGGTTCCTTTTGAATAAAACCGCACATTAAGTCAGTTCTTTTACAAAGAAATCCTGCATTTCCCAAACAGCTCGTTACTGCTAATTCGTCTAGATTTTTACATCGACCTTATAATAGAGTTTAAAGTAGAGATTTAAATGACCATTGATGCCTGTTAATATAAATTAATGCTTATGAAAATATTAATCTAGTTATTTATCATTTATTAGATAATATCAATATTTTCCTAAAACCACATCCATAATCCGTAATTGCCCACCACCCACCATCCCACATCAGAAAGGATTTAGCCATTAAATGTTATGAATTAGTTATGACAAACGCTGCCAAGTAAATGTCGTAGTAAATATGCGGTTAAAATGTGTTTTATGATTCAAAACATAAAATGTGAAGCGAAATAGGGATTATTATGGAGTTATGTTCTGTTCTTTTATTTTTATATACAAAACCTAGTTAGTTCATATATTATGTCTAACCTGTAACATTTGATTTGTTTCATTCAATAAGTAGGTAAAGTGTTTCTTTGTAACAGCATAATGGCAAAGCAATAAGATGGCAAACAAGCATACGGCCTGCCTGATGGTAAGCGGTTACAGTAGCCTGATGTCGCTTGAAACATCATGGGTATCGCCCGTAGCCACACAACCGCTTGTAGTCAGCGGGTGGGTGTGTCGGCAACGGGGAAGGCAAGAGATAAATTCGGTAATACACCGTTGCGGGCTGTACCGCAGCCTGCTGCCCACCAATGTTCTTCGTCGTACTGCGTCGTTGGATGCAATTCATTAATGGTGTTGATTAAGATGACCACCGGTAGCACCGCTGGTCCAGCACAGCGCCTCTTCATGGAACTCTGGCGCCCTTACCTCATGGGCGTCGTCAGGGGAGCAAGAGTGGCAGCTGTGAAACCCCTAGAGTTTAAAAACATATTTCCAAATGTAAAGCAACCAAAATCCTAAGTCCACTTACTTAACTAATTTGACCTTTGTGCCGTTGCGTTCTTATTACAATCGCTATAGGTAGAGGTAGTAAGACTCGTACTATAAACAAGTGTAAAGCTTCATGTGCTCTTGAGTGTACGTACAATTCATCCCTTTCAAAACTTGCCCCCTCCCTGGGCAATCGGCTGGCGACGCCCTTGCCTTACCTACTCACCGCAGGAACATAACACTATTGAAATAAAAGTGAAGTGAAATGCAGCAAAAGACCAGCATGAGATACTATCACATTTTGGGTTTAAGCTTCCACACTAGGCTATCCTGTGTTGTGGATAAGAATATGATTATTTATCCAGGAAAAACTACAGGTCGGAAGCTATAGTAATATAGTGTTATACTAGCTCATTATAACTTCTTAGCAATTCCAAATCGATCTAGATGTCATCGGTAATCGCTTTGTCATGAATAATTAAGCTCTGTTTAATAATTAACATGCATTAGCCATATACCTAATATATTATGAATTCCTAAGTAGATTGAATTATACTATAAATGGGCCGAATTGTTCTGGTCAATAGTTATAGTACCTATATTTCGTCAGCCAATATAGTCAGATTGTCTAAATGCTGTTTCTTGCTGATTCTTCTCAGTAAACGATTGAATTCCGAAGCGAAGTTATCACTTCACGAGCTTTTTTCAACCTTCACAAAAGCCCTCCTATGGCCTTAATTGAATAAATAATATGAAACTTTTAAATCATTGCGACTCCATACCTTTTAATAATAAAAGTTTACTAAAATGTATTTAATTAAACTTTTGAATGGACGCGTATTGTACTTCGTGATTTTACTATCGTATATGTCGGCGAGTCGCCATAAGGTTGATCGGGATCCATCGTAAATTAAAGATTCTTGATGTTGAAATACGACTTTTACTATTGAAACACAAAAATTATAACAAGCGTCGACGTAGATAGTTAGCAGATAAGTCACCTTGAGCAACCAACCCACTTATTATTACAAGACAAGTTAACATCTAGGGTAGAACGGAAATATCAATACAATAACAGAGGTATCAATCTTACAATATTGTTTTAAAGCTAAACAATATTTATACCAAATCAAATACATTCCATTTTATAATTTGTAGAATTGAATTAGAATAATAAGATTGTTTATTTCTGTAATTTGTATAAATAAAAGTAGTGATTTGATTGCATGAAGTTAGTTGTCAACAACATGGATATTAAAAATTATCGTTCTTTAAAGAAGAAAACAAATATTACAAATAATTTAAATAATACAATAACACAATACATTGATTATATATAACATTTACTAGAATTATTGTTATAAATAATACTAAGCGTAAAATAGAATTAAGTGTAACAGAATCAAATTGTGTCTTACAAACATAATCGCGTAAAATAAGTATAAAAATCTCAATTGGAATATTCCTAAATTATATTCTTTTTAGATTTCATATAAGTGATAAACATAATCGATATTTGACAAAAAGCTTCTTAAAATTTACTAATAACTATACATTGGTGCCGATTCTGTTGTAAATCGCACTAAACTAATTTTAGTCACATCTCATCTCTTTCTTACGAACATGATTGAAAGAGGATAGAACATATTTTAAGTTGTCAAATTAATCTTTGCCGTCTTATTTTGCGTGTATTTAGGCGTAACCGCGATAGATGGCGACTAAAATTATATTGAAAACAAGCATTGGACTAATTTGACAGGACTAAATTTCTTACATCCTTTTCTTATGTTCTTTGTTAGAAAGAGACATAGTGACATTAAAATTAGTTTAGTTGTGAACAACAGAATCAGGGCCACTACCTAATAACTAATACTAATTACTATAAAAATAGTTACAAAAAATTACAGCAAATGGCGCCGCAACATACGCTCGCCCATATATACGACTAAAATTTACGACGAATTATTGAATGAGTTCTGAGAATTGTATAGAGATTGCTCAAATATCAACACAGCATTAACAATTGCGATATATACCTGTAGGTACGACATCACGGCCTACTACGAGCTTCTCGACGTGAACTCGATGGATATTCACTATAATTAATTTTAAAGATAATGTTGATATATTGCACCAACTCTTTGGAAGAGTTAGGATAGACCGAGCGGTCTAGAGTTCTGCGTTACACGTTCACTGTAATCTATGCGGTGCTTATGATCATTGCACACAGCGATCCCGGCGATCAAAGAGAGAGAACGCTCGTAGAACTCTGACCGCGGAACTCAAACATAATTTGTGCCAAAGCTTCAAAGCTAAGAGACTTCATTCATTATTGATTGTCTCAAAAATGATTATATATCTACTGAGTGGGTCCCAGATTCTCTAAACTGACCAACAATTCTTGTACTTGATGCATTCGATTCCCATTGAACAATATGATAGTAGGTATTTCAAGCGATTACTGATGATGATAAAAACGATGTATTCGATCATTTTGAAAGTAACTTCTCAGTGGCCCTGATTCTGTTGTTCACAACTAAACTAATTTTAATGTCACTATGTCTCTTTCTAACAAAGAACATAAAAAAAGGATGTAAGAAATTTAGTCCTGTCAAATTAGTCCAATGCTTGTTTTCAATATAAATTTAGTCGCCATCTATCGCGGTCACGCCTAAATACACGCAAAATAAGACGGCAAAGATTAATTTGACAACTTAAAATATGTTCTATCCTTTTTCAATGATGTTCGTAAGAAAGAGATGAGATGTGACTAAAATTAGTTTAGTGCGATTTACAACAGAATCGGCACCAGTGTCTTCCGGTTGCACTATCAGTTTTGGCCCTTTCCAAAAATCAGTGCACAAGCATTACTGCAGCATATAAGCGGAGATAGGTGCCATATTGGCCTCATACAGCTCTGAATTTATTATGTATGTTCTTTCTTTTAATCATGATCCAGTTGCCTTGGAAGCTCTGTAAAGGTCAGTAACACTTGGCATTCCTCCTGATTTTGCTGTCTGAAGTTTACGGTAGTCTTAAGCCGCTTAGGTACTTACCATGAAGTAGACCGTTTGTCTGATGGTCAGCCTTTTGAGATAAAAAAGACCAATAGTAAGGCTCCGCTTCAGTTTTTGGGCATTGTTCCACGTATCCGTTTTAATTTTCGGCTCCAAATCAACGAAGTGAGCGACGACGGCCCGATCGGCTCCCGGCCCTGTTTACCCGACGCAAATAAACTGGCCGAGCCAATTCCGGCCATTGTTAGAAAATACCGATTGTTTGTTACCACAAAGAGTTTCAGTTGAATCGCTAACAATGACCCCGGCGCTAATAACAGCAGGCTTTTGGGACCCCAATCATGTTGATAAACGGCATCATGATAATCACTTGTATGATTTTGTAACATCTCTGTAACATGCTTTTCAAATGGAAAACAAGAACATAAAAGTATCAAGATTGTTCATTCTAGAGAGTTTGACAATCACACCGTAAAATTAGTGGCGAGACAAAACTAACCTGATACTTGTAATGCTGAAAATTACTAGTGATTACTAAATCAGCATGAAATATTTTGGTTTGCATCCAATAACATCAAAATGAACTCATGTCCATAATTACCTCACGGTCAAACAGATCGTACACAATTCCCCACAAACATTAACTAAACGTACATTGTACAATCATTAAAATATTAAATAACAATTTCAATTATACCGGGTGCGGTATTGAAATCAGTGGCTACGCAGTAAAACAACATTGTTTGAAACTTCATGGCATATTATTTCAAATATATTTCAATTAACCGAGTTTACTTTCGAAACGTAAGTTAAATACACAAAAGCATAGTGAGGTGTAACGCCGGAGGGATAACAAGCTAGCCCCCGCTATGTAGTTAGGGAGGCCGCCTATCAGAACGGTTTGAAATTATATAATAATAAAACAGGAATTAAAAGAGACCTACACAAATAGAACATGCTTATCTTGCAGAGGCGGTGTTCGTTAAAATTCAATGGAGCCCAGTGGAAATTGAGAAGAAAATTAAATAGCTGCTCTATAGAAGATTAGTCTTCGCGATTATAAACTTTAGTTTTATAGGCAAACTACAAAGTGCCTATTAGATGTAAATGAAATAAAACGATTTATTATTTAATAATTGTCAATAAGAGTCAAAAAGAGTGAACCACAAAGAAAATTGGCGACGGACAAAAACAAAAATAATCTAAGATATTTTTTTATTTAAAGTCGCAACGCATTGCTGTCATCTCACTGGCAATTACCAACCCCGGGCGATTAGGTAATCATTTCTTAACAATGTAAGTCAATTGTAGTTGTCTGATGTAGGAACCTTGGACCTCCGGTCTGTAATCGAGTTTGACAACCGAGGCGATCAATCTAAAACTATACGCGAAAAGTGTATATTTTTGGTTCAATCCTCGACCTCATCGTAACTCTTGGAGTATGACAGTATCCTGATGAGAAAGTGATCAAAAGCAAGTCTATCAAATAATTAAAATTTCATGTTACGAACAATAAGCTTGAGCAGTCGGGGAAGAAAAACATTGTGAAACCATAGATAGCTTGATATAGCACGGTGGTAGGGTACTTTTTAGAACCCGACTAGCTGGCTACCACCCTCAAGTTGAAAATCTGTCGCCAAGTACCTATCAGTGTGTTCCAACAGCTACACCTGCGAGCCAGTTCCTAGGCTTTGTGTGCTTACCACCTTCAGCCACATCATCACTGACCATGGTGAAATTGTAGTCAAAGATAGCCATAAACTTAATAAAAAAGCTAAGAATGAACTTAATAATAGGCAAGTAGGTACATAACAATATAACTAGTGGTCAAATATTACAAAGCACCTTCTGGGTGAAATGAACCAGCAGTGCAATTCTGTTCTTTTTTGACAGCTGACGACGACGACGTCCGTCGTCGCGGTCTATTCTCTATACATTCGTAGTGCGGTGCTACATTTTTCAATTGGTCAATTAATTAATGTTTAATTTTAGGAAGCTCCTATTAAGGTCGTATTATGTATCCATTATAAAAAAAAAACCTGTCACTTTGTGGATCACTTTCATTTATGATAGTTTCTGTGTAATGTTATGATATTTGAAGTAAGTATGTTTTATTACAAATTATTTATTATAAATCCAAGACTGTTCTTTGTCGAAATCAGTCAAAAACAAAGGCCCAGTTCAGCAGAGGACATCTCGTGACAGAATATGATGATGATACTAATTTTATAGTGGTTACAGAGTTGGTATACATATTTCAGATATCTGCAGCTCAGAAAAGTCATATTATGGGCATCCTTAAATCAGCCAATGATGAAGATATCTTGGAAAAACGTCGTCAAGCTCAACAGTTGAGACTTTTGGCGAGTAATTCTTAAACTATTCTTGTTGAAATAAACATTGATTAAATTGTGCACAGCACTACAAAGTCAATGCATTTTTATTTACTGGAAATGCTAAAATTCTTCCAAATTCTATATAGAAGTCTTTGATATCTGGCTTATTTTTATTATTCCTTATAAAAAAATACCTCGTCAATTTAGTAGTATGTACTTACATACGAGTATGTTATTAAACATTATTCGTGAAAAAATGTTAATTGTTTCAATATTTTCAAAATATGGGCGCTATATCTAGCTTTCTTTTTGTGAAGTTTAAGTCGTAATATTAAGATAAAGTTAAACCAATGAATAGCCTTCATATTAAACCTTTAAAATTGGTATATTCAGTACATTAAAGTTTTACTAAAATATGAAATAAAATTAGCCTTTATCTAGTTTCCATATCATAAGTTTGCTTAGCTTGGGATTACGACTCAGATCATTAAAATAAATGAAATCCACTCGCAGAGCGCAGTTGATGTTTACAATACACCTTCCAGCCCATTTTAATTCTTTTGACCTATTCAAGTATTCAATTGTTTCGACATGCAATAGTCCGGGAGGTACTGATGCATTTTAGGTAGTATTAATACGCCGATCGATGGCCATCTTTTTCAAAAGATCTTGAATGACTAATATGTGAACCACGCATCAGCGATGCACCCGCGGTGGGTTTAGGATTGGAAGGTTACGGCAGGGGTAAACTTTTTTTTTACAAATTCATGCGAGCAGCTGACGCGTGTTCCCCCCTCCACCATGCAGCAGACGATTTTTTTCAGCTCAGTATTATGTCAAATACTTATGAAACAAGTTTGAGCCGGCGTACTATGTCTTTTTTTTTACTGGGAGTGGCTGATGACGGATGTAGAAGACTTGAGCACTTACTTGAGCAGACGGTCGGTTCACTTATTAGTCATATAAGATCAACTATACATTTCAACGTCAGCCGGCTTACTATGACTTTTGTGTTTGCAACGCTACCTCCCGGACTAACCGTCACAACGGAGTCGTCGTCGGTTGCTGTCAAAAACGTTTCAGAATACCAAAGCAGACCTAAATAAGCAGAGCCAAATGAAAACCAAACTTCAAACAGCAGCTAAATAAATAGCGTAGATTTGAAATGATAATAATTATGATGTGCTAGTGTTTCATTTTATTTCATACACTCGTTATTTGCGTACTTTGTAACTACATTGCCACGTATGTTCGTTCGCGAACTTTGTACTTTTCTATGCTAGGATGCTTTTGTTGTAAAGGATTTTGTGTGCTAACTGAATAAGTTCCTAGCATGTATTTTATGTCTATGGTAGAAACCCTCGGTGCCTGAGACAGACTTAGACTACTAAGACTTTTGATCGGTTTCATTTTAAGTATAGAAAAGTTTTAAAAGAAAATCATAAAAAATTGTATATCGTATTGTAATATAGTCGTTGAAACCTCCTTAATTCATGCGAAGTCACTTGAATAACTGTTCCTGCAATCTATTTTCATATATATAAGTTGTTGGACGTACGTCCCATCCGCAAACCATACGCCTCATAAAAGCTTAAAATACAATTTCCGTAAAACGTCGTGCCTGAACCACGGTCAAAGTATCTATAACTTTTACCGTGCCTGAACCGTTGTGATTGTGATGCACAGCTACTATTCTGTAATCTGAGGTGATGCATATATGTGACGATTCCATGCGGGTGTATCTCCATAATTACGGTTCACTTTGTACCCCATTATTTCTAGTCGAGCGCTAACGAATTTAAAGACGCACCCTTTGCATTGAATTATTAAAATTAAACCGTTTCGAGTTGCGGTCTCAAAGTCGCTCGGTCGGGGCCGCAAGAAAGTTGTTAAATTCTACACAAAGGACAAAGGATTCGCACCGGCGGCCATTTGCTCAACGTACGTATTTGTTCGCGCCTAATTAAACACGAAACACTGGAAGCAGCAGGTATATCAAGGGAATTAGGAATTAAATGATATATTTCTATGTACCTCAACTTTGTTTCGAGAACTATAAGTGGGGGAGTTTCACTTGAAGTTTGTCTATAGTCATTGTTTAAGTTAAGTAGTTCATGGACCTTGATTACCTGACAAACCTTATCAGGCTGTCGTTTGAGTTCTATAATCTGTAGTCGTTAGCCAATAGACTGAAATTAGTTTTGATAGAGAATACGTTACCCAAAAAGTTTGAAATTTTGTTCCATATTGCATTGTAGTGATGATATTTGCCCATTTATACCACCCATGCTATAAATCCTAACTTCCTAATCCTAACTTATATATTATATAATATAATAATAATAATCCTAACTATTATAAATGCGAAAGTGAGTTTGTTTGTTTGTTACGTCTTCACGCCTCAACTACTCAACGGATCATCATAAAATGTAGCATGCAGATAGCCTATGGTATGAAGAAGGACATAGGCTACTTTTTATCCTGGAAACGCGGGTGAAACCGCGGGGGACAGCTAGTCATCTATAAAAGTTTCTGAAACAGTTGGCTTATTGCCAACATTAAAACAACCAGTATCATAACCATAATATAATTCAAACGAGTGTTGTAATGGCCCTGATTCTGTTGTTTACAACTAAACTAATTTTAATCTCACTATTTCTCTTTCTAACAAAGAACATAAGAAAAGGATGTAAGAAATTTAGTCCTGTCAAATTAGTCCAATGCTTGTTTTCAATATAAATTTACTCGCCATCTATCGTGGTTACGCCGTTACGCCTAAATACACGCAAAATAAGACGGCAAAGATTAATTTTACGACTTAAAATATGTTCTATCCTTTTTCAATAATGTTCGTAAGAAAGAGATGAGATGTGACTAAAATTAGTTTAGTGCGATTTACAACAGAATCGGCACCAATGTTGTACTAAATTTCATTATACAACTCCTTTTTTATGTGTTTTTTGATCCCTTCCTTTCAAAAATCAAATCAAAATCAAAAAGTCATTTCGACGGTCCCTACGTATAAACAGACATGTCAAAACATGCATTTTTTTATTGCATAATTGGTTTCAGACAATCGATACGCAACTACCCATATAAAATATTTAGTAAAATATAAAGTAGTTTACTGGAAATTAAAAACGTATAAAAGGACAACTATGTTAAAATCGAAGAATTTGTGGCGTAGATGCGGACATATCAGACGTGTCGTTTTGTACTGTGTCTTAAAATGCGCGCCACACGGTATGAATGCGGCCATGTCAAACTTCGTCATTTATGGATTTATGGGGAAGTCAAATCAAGTAATAAGTCCGAAATGTATATTTTTAAGTATTACTTAATACTTAAAGAGTGAACATTTTTCTAACTTAGCAATGCATAATATAAATGTAAATGAAGGCATGTTCTATATGTTTGTTTATATGTTTCATTACAAAATTTATTTACCACTTCATTTTCATTTACGTTTATCTACAGTAATGTTATAAAGAGAAAAAATTCACCTATAAAAGCAACATTATCATGTCCGATCAAGTGGGTACTGGGCGAAAGGGTAGTCTATACCGGCATGGTAATCTGATTTTCAAATCTTTTATCAGTAAACTACGAGTAGTTTAATGATAAAAGAGCTGAAAATCGACACTCTAGACCTGATTACAAATTTCCCAATTTTGCAGTGGTTTTTTTATTAACGTATTCCTAAATAACCATGCTATCAATTCGTAGTCACAAATCTAACAACAAACATTGTTAATTTAGTCAAAAATAATGATATTTGATAGTCATGTTTTAGAAAAAATATACCAGAGAACTTTGACACATCATAGTTTAAAAAAAGTACTACACTAACCCCGGCAAGTAGTTTCAAAAGAAGACCCATTTATTCACAATTTCAAAACAGTACAATACTTGAAACTTTATATTCAATAAAGCGAGAGAACGCGCAGTTTACCTAGATTTTATATTGATTTTCAGCAGCACACATTTTCTTCTATGCAGCCCCAGTAAAATATATCTAGGGTATTTAGGTATGGAGAATGAGGAGGCCACGAAATTGAGCTAAGGCGCCCGCCATCCACATTTCGGTATCATCATCATTAGCCCTTAATGTACTGATAATCACAATTAAGTGATAGCCGGGACCAACGATTTTACGTGCCTTCCCAAAACTCGGAAAACGCTTGAGTTGAAATACCACTAGGAGGTCACCAAATATGTGTTTAAATAATGTTTCCCGTACAGGACAAGCTTAATGCGCTGGGCAACCATCTTGTTAACTTACATACGAACAGACAGACGGACGGATGGATAGCAAGAGTTAGGCCACCGCTGTCCGTCCGTCTATAATAAATAACTAATCATAAATAATTTCATAGCAAAGTTGAGTTAGTTAATATTATTATTATTCTAAGGAACCCTCCGTGAGCGAGTCCGACTCGAACTTGCTCGGTTTTTAATAATTAATCTGACTAGAATTAAACACTTACCCCCTTACTCATGAAACGTTATTTAACTAATTTGCCACTAAAATAAGGTCAAATTGTTTGTCAATTACTCATATCCTATCTTACCATTTACCCTTACTCATTTAATTAATATACTGATTAAATGGTCAGGTAAATAATGCTATAATGTCACATATTTGACAATTACAATAGTGACGTTATTTACGTGACCCTATTAAATTTAAATTTTTAAGTTCTTAATTTATTTAGTCTTATAAAAATATATAAAATTGTTGATTGACTATTAAAAATTAATAATTTCATAGAAAATCCTTTTTAATTAACAAATGTCTCCCTCAACCCTCTCCGTTTTTTTAGTTTTCACCAACATGTATTTTTTTATTGCAAAGTAATAGTCATAAGTCAGTTTGTAATGACAGATATGTCTACATCTGTGTATTTAACAAATTCACGGATATGAACTAACGATATTTAAGGTAACTTTATTGAAGATGGAAATATAATGCCATATTTTCTTTAATATGTTCTTAAATTCTTTCATAAATTTGTGTTATTGTTTTCTTCTACGTATAAACAGATATGTTAGACTTGACTGTTAAAGATTTATTTTAAAGGCGATGTAAAAACAGTAATCTGACAGTTTTTCAAAGAAAATCTGAAAAATTTGGAAAGTACATAATATCATTATAAACTTTCTAAACTAGGTATAACATTACAACAACAAAAATATTACATTATTACATAGTATTATTTCTAGATTGATTTGAATCTTTATTTCGCTCTCCTGTAAACCATGGTTTTGACATGTCCGTTTATACGTAGGGACCGTCGATTTATTCAGTTTAGGCCCTGGTAAGGCACTCATGAACGTTAAGTTGTTACATAACTATTTAGTTAAATTTACCACCGGTTCGAAATACACTTAAACTGAGAAGACAAGAGACTCAGCAAAGCTTTTTTTTTTTGTTTGTGGATGATCTTTTAAAATTACAGCTTTCTCATCAAACAACAATCACATTCTCACTACTCAATGCGTGGTATCTTTGTGAATTTCAAAAAACAAAATTTGTATGCACGCGCGTTTCACTACCACAGCGCCAAAAATATCAACGAATTCACGTCGTATCCCGCCATTATGGTTCGATATTAGAATTGAAAAAAAATATATCAATTTATTGTTTACAAAAATGATCAGGGGTAGATAAAGTCCTGTATGCAACTGTACATTATTAAAAAAACAGTTACTTTAATAGCTATTATGCTATTATATATGAATTAAGTTTTAAATTTATGAGCTATATAGCTTTTAATCCTATTATACATATCCCACCAAAAACATTTTCATGTAAAATTTTGCCACGACGAGACCATAATGGCTGGCACTGCAAAAAGTTATCAGATCTCATGTAGAGCCAAGCTTATAACTCTACACGCCCTAGGTACCTCTACAAGCCCTAACTTCACAAACTCTACACCTTAGTCAAAATATGTGGCTTGGCCGTTTCGCTACATGGGCACATGTCACATGGGCGTAAGGTGAAAAAATTATTCACTGTTAATTACTTTTCTGTAATACTTAGTTCTTGTAGTAGCGAAACGGCCAAGCCACATATTTTGACTAAGGTGTGTAGAGTTTGTGAAGTTAGGGCTTGTAGAGTTAGGGCGTGTAGAGTTATAAGCTTGGCTCTACATGAGATCTGATAACTTTTTGACAGTGCGAGTCATATGGTCTCGTCGTGGCAACATTTTACATGGAAATGTTTTTGGTGAAATGAAATGAAATGAAATTGTTAATTTCGCCAGAAATGTCGTAAAATTTAGGTGTTACCTTAAAATAGGGTCTACAAATTTCGCTACAGAATAGCACTAGTGGGATTTCACTTCTTTTTAATCGACTTAAAAAAAAGGAGTGAACGGTGACGGGTGTGATGTCAAAGAAAAACATCTCAAAACCTTGGTCAAATTCTAGTGCATTTAAGAAAAACTAAAAATAAGGAAATAAAGAAAAAGCGTAAGAGCACGGCGTATTCCATTGAAAATATTTCGCTGACTTCAAATCAGTGTCAGATTAGCGTTATTTCATACTTTTTAGTATATTTTGAAGTCGATTAATTTTTTTTAAATTTAATTTTTTTGTTAGTTTTTTTTTGGTAAAAGTTCCATGTATTATAATTTTTTGTTGATTGTATTCTAATACAAGCTTACATACCTTTCAGCTTTCTAGGATTTCAGGAAGTACCCTAAGAGTTTTGATGTGAGTCAGTGACGAAATCGGGGTTTTTTTGATTTCAAAAAATCTAAAGTATAAGAGCTATGTTATTGAAAATTAATATTTTTAATAAGTTCACTATTGGCGTCATATCTCGAGAATTTTGATTATCTGGTATAATCCAAACCCAAGTTAGGAAGGTTAAAAAAACGACGAAACGCTCGAAAAAAGGTAGGTAGTGCCCTTGCGCTTCGCTTGTCTCGTCTTGGCGGGGGCAGCCCCGTGCGCCCAGATACAGGTCAGGTCAGGAAAAAAAACCTATTGTTGTTTATTATTGGCTTCTTCTTCTTCTTAATTTTGAGTTTGGCAACCAAATCCAAATTAGGTCTTATTTCTGTCAGTGTAAAGTTATGATTATAGTTTCCAGTCACAATAAAGCACTTTCGCGTAGTCCTCAGTCAGTCACCGTCCATAAAAGGCATGTTTTACTACAATGGTGGTCATTGTACAAAAACTCTTCACGGACTTTTTGAGACAACTTGAAAAGTCACGATAAACTTAATTCATTGCAATTCACTGCACTGGTGCACATGGATTGATCCTTATTGGATAAAATACCATCAGTATTATGCAATAAAAATCAAAATACACGAATTTATAAAAATAAAAATGAAAACGCAACGTCACTCTACAAGTTCCCGCCAAAATGTCCCTCATTGGTTCTACTTCGTTTTCCTATAGTATCATAGTGTTCAAATAAAGTATATTCTACTTCTGACCTTTAGTCAGACACTGAATTTCTATTTTCTCAACCATCAATTTCATTAAAATTGTTGGCTGCTACAATTCATTAGCGGCCTCATTCCGCTAATGAGAGCAATCCACAAACATTTGCATTTGCAGAGTTCTGTTTATCAGCTCGATGCGAGTGCGAACGGTTTGCAATCGGCACCGATAGCCTCCAATGCGCCAAATATTAGCACCAAGCCAAATTGATATTACGCGCTTAGGCTTCCACAGTGCACCTTTCACATAATGAGCAACTGAAATAGAGAGCCTTTATAAATGAGCATCGATTTGCATGAAAATGTTCTTGTGATATTTAATTTTAACAGCTTTTTTGATGGTTTTTTTGTCGTATAGGTATAAGTACTAGGCTTATGTATTGTACATACAAGAACAATCAAATGTTTATATAACATTTTGTGAAGCCACAGATTTAATCAAAAAGACTCGTTGCTAATAATAGTACAACATAGTTAGGTACTCGTTTCATTGGTGGTCAAGAAGCTTTAATAATTATAATATATAAGATTCTTTTAGGTCGTAATATTGGTGAGAAAATAAAAAATTACCCATGTCAACAATGTAGCTTTTTCGTAATCCCCGTGAACAATATTTCCCGTACAATTTTCGCGAAAGCAAATCCGCTTAGCCATAGATAGACGGGCGAAATAAAATATTCTATTAGCAAAATCCGTTAGCTCATAATTCAGCGAGCGAGGTGCGTTCTGCGGGCGTGGCAGGTGGTCTTAATAAATACGAAAATGGCCTATCGCGGAGTTAGTAATAAATTCAAAAGGCAATCAACGCCACAGGGGCGGGTAAAAATATTAATAGCCGAGAAATAATTATGTATTCATGACTTCCAACGTCGGTCGGGATGAAGTGGAGTCTGAAGCATCGCATCGGGGTAAACTAAATCCTCGGGGATTTTGCGAAGCACTCGGCGACCTGCGAGCGCCGCGCGCCGCGCCCGCTCGGACCTTGGTGGACTTCCATTCTAAGTGCGCGGATTATACGGAATTACCGCTTTTATTGACTGCCATCGGGTTTCAATAAAATTCTCATTTCCGTTTCTATATCGATTACTTACCGATTCAAATATTCATATGAGGCTCTATGCAGATGGTACCTGTCTATTGAAGAGATAAGTACCTATCCTGCCTACTGGAAAAATACCATTATACAGTATATATCTCATTACAAAATTAAGAGTTTCATAAAATCGAGTTCACAAAAGCACAAGCAACGGAGCAATCCATCTCCCGTGGCGCGTATTTGAAAAACGTCAACACCGTCCGAGGGATCCCTTACCGCGCGTATTATCAATCCCCGTGTGCCACACCGTTGCCATGGAAAACAAAACAAGCCGAATCAGCTTTTCTCGTTCCGGTGCAAGTCATCAATCAATCGTTAATCCAACGATGCAATATCCATAAAATGAATCGCGCTCGCGCAGGGCGGGCCGGCACTCGGTGCGTAATTCTGGCGGAGCGAGCCGACGACAATGCCGCAATCGGACCAGCAATCTGCATAATGGATTGCTCGGCCGAACGCTTCGTCCGGTCGCCGCTCATTCAATTGTCGCGGTCGCCGATGTGTCGCACCGTTATTACGGAATACGGAATTAATAATTTCACGCGCGTATGCCTCCTGTCCTGCAATATTGTTAGATGTATTAATTTTTCATATTCTAATTGTGGCAGCTGGTAATTAGCATTAGATTTGTTCGATAAA
Source organism: Polyploca ridens (assembly GCA_951394255.1). Lineage (NCBI taxonomy): Eukaryota > Metazoa > Arthropoda > Insecta > Lepidoptera > Drepanidae > Polyploca > Polyploca ridens. The sequence continues at coordinate 12,557,219 of OX596250.1, forward strand.
GTAAATTTTTCCAGTTGCGACTATCATTTTTATTATAAGGATCATACTATAAGCATTATAGAATAAGTTATTTAAATAATTTTCTTACATTTTCTCTTGAAGTCCTCTCAAAGCGACTGAAACATTGCCAACTTCGTACAATTTCAAACGTCGACCTACCTGTATAGGTATAAATTATGCGAGTTAGTAGTTTTGAATATGAAATGTGAATATGAAGTGACAGTGCAGCGAGTGCTTAGTGGGACAATCCCCGAGGGGATTCCTTATGCATATTTGCCAAACTGTTTTGTCACATTCTAATCACTTATTCAGCTAATATTGGCCACGAGGGGCTCTTGAAAATGTATGCCCACACGCAGCCCCGTATTATTCAGAATCGTTGTAATATTAAAATACAGGTAAGCATGGAGCAGAACGCTATAACTATCCAAAAGCTAGACATAAACTTTATTTCTTTCGTCTGCATAGTGTTTTGGCTAATAAACTAACGTAAATGATATCTCAATATCGACTAATAAACTCTATATTTCACAGAAATGGAACTAATTAACAGAAATCTAATCTAATCTTGTATGGACTAAGAATCTGTACATTGTAATAATCTCTTCAATAAAAATATCTCAACATTTAAAACTGAACGTATTTATATATCAGTAGCTTTTGGACATAGGTACCGATTGTGATGATATAGGTATAGACTTATAATATTTCCAAGCAAAGCAAAGTATTTTTTTTATATTTTTTTTCAAATTCCTCTTTTTGTATTCTGATAACTTTCCTTCATCACCCCCAATCAGGTTTTGGTAAATCTCTTCAATCTACAGAGTTACTGCTTTTACAGTTTTAGTACATGTATTGAAGATATAGATAGATAAATAAGATTTAAATCAAATTTTCATTAGAAACGCTAATGCCCTGCGTGCTTTGCAACGCCTTTATCTTTTTTCCATGTCAGAAACATCCAGGGCCTTTGCACAATAGCCACTAAAGTTTCATCGCAAACGTAGGAACGTTACAGGAGCGTGTAATACGTTACAAACAGATAACAATTGATATTTTATATATGTACAAATATTATTTATAAACTCAAACGTTGTCAACTAAAATACCTTTATCCATTCAGCTGTATTTTTATTTTTTATGCGACTGTCGGTAAACAAGCATACAGCCCGCCTGATGGTAAGCGGTTACCTTAGCCATACGGACGCTTACAACACACGAAGCATCGCTCACGCGTTACCAACCTTTCCCCCCTCTCCTATGCGATCTGGCGACCTTACTCACGCGCAGGAACGCAACTTTACACAACATAAAGTTATTGTCTGTATCTCTCAGACCATTTCAGTCTTTAAATTATATTTAATATTGAACACAATATTTTTCCAGTTACATCGCCATTTTCCCGAGTACATATGCGGCGCCCCGCGGGCGGGTGTCACAAGATGTAGTGCTCAATAACGCGCCCTAATCTAAGCTTGGCTTTCGAAGAGACAACTGAGATTTAGTGCCCTCACATATTATACGTGTTGCTGGGGTGAACAATGGCCTCGTATTGATTTAAAGTATGATATACACTCTGCTGCTACAAATTGATATACATGTGATACCTTTTGAATAGGGTGCTAGAGTATTGCATGCAAAACGAGCCGTTATATAAGGCAGCTCACCTATTTGTAGGAAGCCCTATCTTAATTACTAAACTAGCTGTGCCCGGGTTTATCTGCGCTAGCGTAATGTATACAGCCTATAATCTTCGTGAAGAGAAAGGCTTTATAATTTTTTTCTAATTTATTCACTTCCCTCCAATATGGCGAAGAGGGCGATGGCTGCCACACGCGTCATACTTGTGAACAGGTGCTGCTTGTGGGGGCTGGTCTGCTTAAGTTTGCCATTTATTTATTTACTTATTAAATATAGATTCAGTCTACTTTGTCGTTTTGCCGCCGCGCCGGGGCACGCAATTGTTGTCAGTACGATTAGAATGTAAAATTATGTAATGAATCTAAGCTTGTTTTGAAAAGAGTAATTGCTGAGTTTATTGCCGGCTCTTCTCAGCAAATGCAACCTTCCGAACCGGTATTAGAGTATTAGAGTCAGACTTTTCATAAGTGCCTGCGAAGGTCTATTTGAATAAATGATTTTGAATTTGAATTTGAATAAAGAAAAAAAAATGTTTTTAATAAGACGAAGATTAAGAATAAGGTTTAAGGTGATGATAGCTCAGTGGTAGTGACGTCGGATACCGAGGCGAAGGTCCCGGGTTCGAATCCTACAATGAGCTTGAGCTTTCGGTGAAGGAAAACATCGTGAGGAAACCATAGCACGGTGGTAGGGTACTTTGTAGTACCCGCCTGGTTGGCTACCACCCTCAAGTTGAAAATCTGTCGCCAAGCACCTATCGGTGTGTTCCGACAGCTGCACTTTTGAGCCAGTTCCTTCTAGGCTTTGTGTGCTTACCACCTTCGGCCGCATCATCACTTACCATGGTGAGATTGCGGTCAAACACAGGCCTATAAACAGTAAAAAAAAAAAAGGTAGTTCTTAAATGAGCGCGTTCAAACATACAGAATCTAAAGCTTCATTATATTGGTACAGATAGATACACAGAGCTTCTATAATTACTTTATGTAGCATGCAAAGGTACCTTCCCACGGTCTTAAATTTTACGAATTTTCACGCAATGAGACGATCAGGGACCGAGCGATGGGTATTCTAGGTATTGAAAAAAACTTATTAATATTATGTCTCTATGGCTGAAGCCGATAAACATTCAGCGAGCCAACACACGAGCGATAATCGCAGCGATACGCGATACAAAAAATGGTACAGTATTACCCAACTGATAATGCGCGTCGTGAATCTTCGTTCGCACAGAAAAGAAATTATGGCCCCGAAGATAAACGAAAGAATGCTTAAAACCTACAATCAACCTTAGATCACTACTATAAGGTTCATAATACACTGCAGCTGTTAGTTCCGTCTCACTCGCAAGTCACGCCCCTCCGCACGGCGTGCGCTGACATGGCGACAGCTGCCGCTCAATAGCATTTCCCGCGCTTTGAAAATGTATCTTCTGCGCAGGTACATCGGTAAGCCATATCAGTTGGGTACTACTGTACCTAATTACTTATGGTGTTTATGAGCGACTTTTTGTAGCTCATGTGCGTTTCAGTATAGAGCTCTGAATGTTCCTTATTCGTCGCCAAATAAACGCTCAGCTATTACAGCTCGATCGCGGGTTTCCTCAACGTCACTATCACTGAGATATCATAGATCATACTAGAGTTTGGACTTTTGACATCATTACATACCGTTTATTATCTATTCAGGCCTATAGAGCAAAATAAAATACTCTAACATGAAAAGCTCAGCAAATGAAACACTGAAACCTAATGGCGCAATCGCAACAACAGGCGTCGTTAAAATAACTAATCCAGCAATTTCAGTTACAATGTCAATACAATAATTGAAATCCACGGTAGAGCCATTTCTCCCATGAGCCTGGTCGGTCAATAGAAAAACACAATGGGCTCGGGACAATGGCGCCCATTGAATGGTCTTAAACGTTCGCAGCCAAATGGAAATTTTAGAGCACACGAAACTATCACCGGTGTACGCTTGATTTTTTTCTATACGCTCTCAAATGGCGCAATTGTAAGCTTATTGTGAGAGCTGCTACACGATCTGCAGTTACGATGATGGTTGTCAATTTGGGAGAAAGGATTACTGTTGCTGTATTGGCTTACGGCCGCCCTAAGAGCTGTCGATCATGACTTTTATGGACGGTGACTGACTGTGGACCATATGTGAAAGTGATTTATCGTGACGGGAAACTATAATATAACTCGACACTGGCAGAAATGAGCCCTAATTTGGGCTTGGTTGCCAAACTTAAAAATAAGAAGAAGAAGAAGTAAAATTATTATTACTAGACCAGGGGGGGGCCTACCACAAGCTCTTAAAACAAGAGACTTACATACCTTATTTGTCTTTTGTCCCGTTTTGACGTCAGATGTCAAAGAAAGACAAAAGTCAAATAAGGTTATTTCAAAGGGTTATTCTTGTGGTTCGCCCTGTGATTTTCTATAGCTATACGACAAACAAATATAGAAATACTTTAATCAGTAATTAAATACGGCTAGTCACCTTTTGTTTAAGATATTTAATCATACATAATTACGCACGTTACCTGTGGTATATTCGTGAGCGATCCATTTTACTACACTATAACATAAATTTGGATCCTCAAGATTCCAGGATCAATCAGTGGATTTGAAATGGGCCAGTATATTCCCTATTCGTCCATGGATACATAATACAACGTATGCATGAGTTGGTAATTAACACCGCATATTGCAAATACTATTCCTCACCGCATGCATATGAAACTATAATAGATTTCAATCCGAGATGAAAGCGTCAAGGTAGTTAGTGAAATATACCTAAAACTCCATGTAGCATCTTTACTTTATGCCAATATACTAAACTGGTCTAATTTGTTACCTAAAGTTAAAGTTAAGCTACGACCGGTGTGGCCGGTACGTGGATGGGTGACCGCCTAGTGGTATTTCAAATCGAGCGTTTCCGAACTTCGGAATTAATGTAATTGTGGCTTAGCTGGAGGCCTCCTAGGCTGCATGAAAAATTCCAACAGTAGGTTACCTACCTGCCTACCTCCACAAATCTGCAGAGGGCACGCGTGTTGGAGTATTGCTCATTCCCTTTCACCCTCATTTGTGAAAGGAGGCCTATGCCCAGCAGTTGGACATTATAGACTGATGATGATGATGATGAATTCTTTACCATTATAATCCTGTTTATGAAATAAATCTATATAGCTTTTTATTTTAAATCACTCCGTTGAATTTTCGATATTGTGGAGGTGAACTGCAAATTTTAACAAAACATTTTTTTTCAGCACACTTACTCGTAAAGTGACTCTAATTGCACCTATTTTAGTTTCATTATGCAGCTTATTACGCACTTGTGCTTTTTACTTTACATTACCGCACAGTTTTATGATAGGTTATGTTATGTTATCCCGATTATGTTAAGTTTGTACACATACCTCACTGCAAGTGATATGTGTATAGACGAAGCATTCTTATTTTAAACTGGTAAAATAGTTTGTAAGTGCATCGATTTAACTGCGCGCATATTTTTGTAACGTTATTATTGTGTGATTGATAATAATCACAAAATCTACTTCAAAAAATACAAGTTTTTTCCTCGCAAGTGTGTTGAAAAACGTCAAACGACACGCGTGTGCATTGATCACACGAGGCGATATTAAGCATCATCGTGTGTAATGAGTTGACCAACTTTATCATAATGTACTATTATTTACTTGTATTATTATTTACTTGGAAAGAGGGCGCTGCTGTGCCACTGTGTACGTCGGCTCCGTGTTTCTTATTGAATTTGTAATTAAAATATTAAGTAATAAGTATTTGATCATATATAATAATCTACATAGTGACATATCATACAAGAAAACATAAAACACAGTGAAAAATATAACTTACAGTGCTAAAAACTAACATAATAAAAGGGATCACTACATCGAAAAAATATCATATTTCCTCAAGAATTGGATTTCCAGAGTATAAGAAAATTGTGAAGTGAACACAGACTAATATATTTAACCCTGGGATTATAAGAAGGCAAGTCAAAATTCATAATTTTCAAAAGGATAACCTACAAAATACACATAATTGAAATTATATGAATCATCATTTAACGAAATAAGACTAGTAACGACATCTATCGGGGAATAGAAGAACTGTTGATTAGAGACGAGATAACGCCACCTATCGGCGAATAGAGGATCCATCGATAGGATACCGGTAGCGCCACCCAACGTTGACTAGAGGAAGCTACCAAAATAAGAACCATCAAGTGAAAAATGGATTTACAAAAACTCACCGAAGCAATAATAGACATGAGAAATGATTTTAATTCAAAGCTCTCTAACGTCGAAAACAGATTTTCTGCTATGGAAGAATCCATTAACTCCAATATAAACTACCATTTCGAGGTTCTGAATACGGATATGGGTAAGGTGAAAAAACAATTAGACGAACAAGAAAAAAGAATATATGAACTGGAAAAACAGAGTAAAGAAAGAAATTTAGTATTATATGGACTCGAAGAAGACGAAAATTGTTACTTCGACCTAGAAAAAAAATTACTTACTTTTCTGAGAAATAAAATCAAAGTTGAGATCCAAGATTCGGAATTAGAATTTATCGAGTTTTGTCAACACCAAGATCTCACCATCGGCGGAACTTTATTTATACATGGTAGTCACCACAAATATACGTGGACTTCACCCGATGGCGTTACGAGGAATCAAATTGACCACCTTGCTATCAGTTCCAAATGGCGGTCCTCGTTGCTCGATGTGCGCAACCGTAGAGGCGCGGACATAGATAGCGACCACCACTTGGTAGTAGCAGAAGTGCGACTCAAGGTTGCGGTGGCACATCCAGCTGGCAGACCAGGCAAACTGGGGAGACGTTTCAACGTCTGTAAGCTCCGTAACCCAGACATCTGTAACAAGTTTAAGCTCGAACTCCGAAACACTTTCTCCGGACTCAACAATGACACTGACACCATAGACGAGGAGTGGAAACAGATAAAAGTGGCTTACACAGCGGCCAGCTCCATCGCTTTGGGACACAAATCTCGCACACGCGATGACTGGTTGTCACAAAATACTTGGAACCTAATTGATGGTAGGAGAGAGCTTCACTTGAAGTTGCTCGAAACACATGATGCAACAGATAGAGCCAACCTCAAACAGCAGTACCGCCAGATACGCCGAAAAATCTATCGCAGCACACGCAAGGACAGAAGGATGTGGGCTGACGGCATTGCTGACCAAGCCCAACTCGCTGCTAATACCGGTAATTTGAAGGAGCTATACAATGCAACAAAAACTTTGGCAGGCAGCAGTAGCTTCAAGAAGAGACCTCTGAAATCCAAGGAGGGCCAGCTTATTGTGACATCGGAAGGGCAGCTGCAACGATGGCGTGAGCATTTTGAGGAGGTCTTCCGAACTTCACCACTGTCACCAGCTGATATACAAGACGGCTCATTAACACCTCGGCTCCTTAACATCGACACCGCTCCACCTACACATGAAGAAGTGGCCAAAGCCATTAGCACGTTGAAGAGTGGAAAGGCACCAGGACTCGATCTTATATCGGCAGAAATGCTTAAAGCTGACCTACCCACCGCTGTAGAGACCCTGACGCCTTTGATTGTAAAGGTCTGGGAGGCTGAGGAGCTACCAGAGGACTAGAGTAAAGGGCTCTTGATAACTGTGCCCAAGAAAGGGGATCTAAGTCTCTGCAGTAACTGGAGAGGCATCACTTTGCTTTCGATCCCGTCTAAAGTCTTCTGCAAGATTATCTTGGACAGACTATCGAAGGCCGTAGAACCTCTTCTGCGCAATGAGCAGGCAGGCTTCCGCTCGAACCGGTCGTGTACCGACCAAATCAATACTCTTCGTATCATATTGGAACAAGCATCAGAATGGCAGAGGGAGTTATACCTTACTTTCGTCGACTTCGAAAAAGCTTTTGATACGTTGAAGTGGTCAAGCTTATGGTCTAGGCTATATGACATTGGTGTCCCGCCGAAAATAATACAACTACTTAAAGCCATCTACAAGAACTATTCTTGTAAAGTGACACATGATGGCCTCATTTCTGAGGATATCGCCGTGCATGCTGGTGTGCGACAAGGCTGCCTCCTATCACCCCTCCTCTTTTTGATCGCATTAGATGGGATTATGCTGCGCATGTATGACAACGGACGCCGCGGGATAGAGTGGGGAATCTCCAACGTTCTGGAAGATTTAGATTACGCCGACGACATATGCCTGCTGAGTCATACACGCGCAGACATGCAAGCTAAGCTCGACGATCTGAGCCATGAGGCAGCAAACATGGGTCTGAAAATCAACATCCGGAAGACCCAAGAGATGCGATCTGGAGTGACGAATGTGACACCGTTGCTGATAGGCACAGAGGTTGTGGAACGCGTCCACAAATTTACTTACCTTGGTAGTGTCGTGTCAGAATCAGGAGGAACTGAAGATGACATCTCTTCTCGGATTGGCAAGGCCCGAGCAACTTTCGCGCAGCTGCGCCCCGTATGGCAGTCTCGGAAGCTGACCCGAAGAGTTAAGCTCAAAATATTCGGGTCCAACGTGAAGTCCGTACTTCTGTACGGGTGCGAAACGTGGAAGGTAACCAAGGCCATCTCGCACCAGCTCCAGGTTTTTGTCAACCGATGCCTTCGCCAAATTCTCGTTATCCACTGGCCCGAGAAAATCTCGAACGTAGAGCTCCGAGAACGGTGCCACGAAACACCGATCGACCAACAGATCAAGCGTCGCAAATGGAACTGGATTGGCCACACTCTCCGAAGGGACCCCGACCATATACCCAAGCAGGCAATGGACTGGAATCCGCAGGGGAAACGAAAGCGTGGCCGTCCCAAACAAACCTGGCGACGCACTGTGCTTGACGAAGCGAAGAAGATCGGGAAGTCTTGGAGTGAGATCAAGCGCGAAGCTCAAGACCGATCGGGATGGAGAGTTTCTGTGGACGCCCTCTGCCCCATCTAGGGGACATAGGATCATAAGTATAGCAAATAAAAGAAGGAACCCCTCTCCAAACACATCTCCCACCACGGCTAGTCACCGAGGGAGATTATGACTACAACCCTCCAGAGCATAAATCAAGTAATAATACAAGACATCCGTACTACATATGTACATACAATGTAAGATCGCTGAAAGATGAAAACCGGATGATAGAGTTAAAACACGCATTGAGTTTCGTAAAATGGGATATAATAGGTCTCTCAGAGATTCGAAGAATAGGCTATGGAATAGAGGAAAGAGAATGGGGCATATTTTACTATAATGGAGAAAAACAAGGTCAGCGAGGAGTCGGTTTTATAGTTAAAAATGAATTAAAATCAAATATTATTGAATTTAAAGGTATCTCAGATAGAATCGCCTTATTAAACATACAACTTGAAACAACTAACTTCTCAATATTACAGGTTTATGCACCGACGGAGAAAGCACATGAAGATGAAATAACCGCATTTTATTCAGATCTAGAAAATATCATGAACAGGACTTGCGAAAACCTTATTGTCCTTGGAGATTTTAACGCAAAGATTGGGATTTCAATAGAGCCGTTGAATTCAACGCTGGGAAACTTTGGATCAGGAATTAAAAACTTAAGAGGTGATAAACTTATTCAATTTGCATTAGAAAAGGAACTTACTATAATAAATACTATGTATAAAAAAAATATAAATAGCAGATGGACATGGATGTCTCCAGATGGACACACAAGAAACGAAATTGATTATATCCTGACAAACAAAAGACATTACTTTACAAACATTGAGGTATTGAAAAAAATTACATTCCCTTCAGACCATAGATTACTAAGAGGTACCATAGAACTTGCTAAACACAAGAAAAGTCGAAAATCGTTTAAAAAAGGAAGCTCCACACTACAATCTAAAAAAATCAAAATAAGTACATAGAAATTTTAATGGAAAAACTAAATACAATGGTAGAAAAAGAACATACTATTCAGAGTCTCTACAATATGATAGAAAATACTATTGTAGATAGCTTATTGGAAACCAGAGTAAACTGTGGAAAAAATAAAACTAATTTTAAGATCAAAGAGGATACCAGAGAGTTAATTAATAAAAGATATGAGTTACAACATAAATCAAATAAAACCAAGCAGGACAAGTTACACTTAAGCGAGTTGTATAAGATAATTGCTAAAAGATTACACTCAGAATATGAATCCTATAAATTAAACATATACGAAAATTGGCTACAAAGAACTGGGGGAATAAGAAGGGCTCAGAAAACCATACAACACAAAATGTGGATACCTAAATTGAAATATATCGATAAAACATTTGAAAGAAGGAAACAATTAATACAAATAGCGACTAATTATTACAGAGATTTATATAAACGAAGAGATGATTCCTACAATGACATTAATCAAGTCAGACAAAAAAAAGATGAAACAATCGTGGAAGAATATTCGTTAATAGAGATAATAAGAGCGATCAGACAACTTAATAACAATAAAAGCCCGGGACCAGATTCTATTATAAATGAAGCAATAAAAGTCGGAGAGAAACCGTTGGCCGGGATGGTATGTACTCTATTTAATAATATCCTAAAAGAAAAAACTGTACCAAAGCAATGGAAAGAGTCGGAAATTATTCTTATTTACAAAAAAGGCGATCCATCAGACGTATCGAATTATAGACCAATCAGCCTTTTGTCAAGTCTGTATAAGCTTTTCTCCCATTGCATATTACAAAGAATTGGACCAAAAATAGATGCTAAGCAACCGATTGAACAAGCCGGATTTAGACCAAACTACTCTGCAATGGACCACATTCAGGTGCTAAGTCAAATAATAGAAAAATACAAAGAATTCAACTCTACCCTGTATGTGGCCTTTGTAGATTACCAAAAAGCCTTCGACTCTATCTCGCATTCCTCGATACAAAGAGCTTTACAATATCATGGTATCGAAGATACGTATATTAATATAATAAGTAATATCTATGAAAACTGTAAAAGTAGAGTGAGCCTAGACAGAAAAGGGCCTTTCTTTGAAATTGGTAGAGGAGTCCGGCAGGGAGATCCGGTATCACCAAAAATCTTCATCGCAGTGCTGGAATTGATTCTGCACGATGTTGATTGGAAATATAAGGGTATACAAATAGGAGACAAACGTCTGAGTCACTTGAGGTTTGCGGATGATATCCTGCTGCTGGCCAATAATGCCACAGACTTGCAAGATATGCTCAATAATCTACACGTTCGTAGTACCAAGGTTGGCTTGGAGATGAATATAGAGAAGACCAAATTAATGACCAATGGAGCTAAGCTCCAGCTAAAAATACAAGATAAAAGTATTGAGTATGTGGATGATTATGTGTATCTGGGAAAGCTTGTCTCGTTTAGAGAGATAGATAAAGAAGAAATTGATAGAAGAATAGCTATTGCATGGAAAAGATACTGGTCATTGAAACATATTTTTAAATCAAACATGCCTTTATCCCTTAAGCAAAAGTTGATGGACTCCTGTGTCCTGCCTTCCCTCACCTACGCTTGTCAAACCTGGAGCCTTACTGAAAATAGTATAAACAAAATCTCTTTATGTCAAAAATCAATGGAACGCAGCCTTCTGAAAATAAAACTTAAAGATAAAATAAAGAGTGTACATATAAGAAAGAAAACGAAAATAAGAGACGCTATTGAACAGGTAAAGAAATTAAAATGGAAGTGGGCAGGACACATAGCCCGATGCGAAGATGGCAGATGGACAAGGAAGGTTACAGAGTGGCGAGGACCACAATACGGTGTGCGCCGCACGGGCCGCCCGCTCAAGCGATGGGTGGACGATATTCGCGCAGTGGCCGGCACGCGATGGCTACACACCCCTAAAGATAGGCAAGAATGGCTACGCCTGGAGGAGGCCTTTACCCACACTGGGGTTCCTAGTAATTGATTATGTATTTAATTATTAATTTTAATTGTAATTTATGTAATGTAATTTAATTTATTTATTCAAATTTAATTAGTGAAATGTATTACTTAAATGTTAATCAATTTCTCTATTTTTTTATATTGTTTAATGTAATGCATGGGAATGAATAAAAGGCTTTATTATTATTATTATTATTATTACTATTATTTACTTACGTAGGTATTATAATAAATCAAATAAATGACAATGGCCCTGATTCTGTTGTTTACAACTAAACTAATCTTAATCTCACTATGTCTCTTTCTAACAAAGAACTTATTTATGAAAAGGATGAAAGAAATTTAGTCCTGTCAAATTAGTCTAATGCTTGTTTTCAATATAATTTTAGTCGCCATCTATCGCGGTTACGCCTAAATACACGCAAAATAAGACGGTAAAGATTAATTTGACAACTTAAAATATGTTCTATCCTTTTTCAATCATGTTCGTAAGAAAGAGATGAGATGTGACTAAAATTAGTTTAGTGCGATTTACAACAGAATCGGCACTATTAATGTAGCACAAGATAAGTATTTGATGATTATTCGATTGATGTTGACATCAGGTGAATGCTGAGTGCGTTTTGCCAGTTTGAAAGAAAGCAATAAAGAAAAACGTACGAGAGTAACTATGAAATAGTATTGTGGTACCTGTTTTTCTGGCTACTGGGTAGACCAGATGACATTTGGAACCATCATCCAAACATACACATAGGACATAAATAATACATTTTTAAGTAAATAACCTAAAAGATGATCTGATGAAGATATTCTTAAATGTACTTTGACCAAAATACTTTAGACGGTTAAATCCGATGAAAATCTATACTTCTCTGTGGATACTTCCGATACTGAACAAACGAATTGCTGGTTTACAATGTTTACAATATACATTGAATTACTGTAGTTAAGTCCTTCTTAGCATTCAATGCCACATTAAAATTGTGGCAAAATGCAAGCCAGGCCATCGACATCCAATGTTTTACAGGTAAATATTTACCAACAGCAATAATGCATTTATCTCACAGAGCACAGATAGTGAGACAATTGAGCGCAATCATTCTACAAACACAGAAATCACGCCACGCCGTCAGCAGGCCACAGAGTGGCATTTTGAACTTAATAACACCAGTACGTGGATTACATAACTTTATTGCAATCGGTTTCTATCTGAAACAACCTGACGTAGGTTGGATCAATACAGGGTGTTGTTTTGGTCGGCGACAAGCGACCCAGGAGCGGTAGTACAAAACATATATTCCCCAAAAATGGACTTAATTCCATTAAATACTGTACATATGATGAGAAATACCTTATTCAATTTGAAATAAAATTACCGCAAAGTATGGTTACTAGGCACGTGCACAGACTAGAGCTAGGCACAAGCCGCCATCGCCCCACCCCTTTACTCCCTCGTACTCCCGTTGAGTATTATGTCTACACTTTAGCTTATTACATGATTTTCAAAATTAAATTTTTTTTATTTTTATTATTTAAAAAAAAATAAAGTATTTTTTTTATATTTTTTTTAGCACCAGTATCATTTGTATTATCGACCCTGAGTCGCTTGTCGCTGACCAAAACAACGACCTGTATATCGATAGGAACATTAAAGTCAAAGTAATTTATTCAGTTTAGGCAATAGGAGGACTAAGACTTATGTAGGGCAAAGCTACCGAAGTTACCATCACGCAAAGGTTCGGAAGCCTTAAATATTACAATAACAAATAGAACTAGTTGCAATCATACTGCTGTCTGAACGTAATGTTGAATGCTGTGGCAAAAGGTGGGATGGAATCCTACATGCTTCTGGGGGGCTAATAAAGGCCGCTCAAATAATACTGCTAATGCAAGTCACTTTTCGAATTATCGGCAGATCCTACTTAAAAATTATATTAATTAAAAAAGATCTTGCTAGAGCTTTATCTTTAGCTCGCCAGCTTTCGGTGAAAAAAATCAGCATGAGGAAACCTAAGCATGGCAGTAGAATACTTTACAGTATCGGCTTGACTGGCTTCCACCGTTGAATAGAAAATCTGTCTCTTAGGGCCTACCAGTGCATTGTGTTACACCACTTCTAGACTATGTGTTCAATCTTCGCACACAAATTAACTTACCATGCTCAAATACTCATCCGTAGTAAAATACAAAATTTCAAATAGAAACTGAGTGCAACAACGTTACGTAATAGACTCGCAGAGGCAAATGATATGTTACGCTCGTTACGCGCTGCCCGCCCGCCCTAGCTTTCCGCAGTCCACTCTTGCTCGTAATTTGTTTGTTGTTTGCTAAGAACCGACATTAAAAAAAACTATTTGCTTACGGCCATTTATTTATCTCAAAGCAGTACAAGTTAGTTATCAGAATTTTCAAAAAATACGATGATAGATAGCAGAGAGCATATCTAACTATTTTGTTTTAATACTAATGTTGGATATGAATCAAATAAGAATCAAAAATCAATTAAACTTTATGAAACATCAATAACATCGCGTTTTAATTAATTAAAATTTCATCGCTCATCGTTCGTTATTATGTTCGACGATTACTAATCAATTATGTAGCTCATTCGATCTAATTAATCGGCTTAACTAATTCTATATCATTTGAGCAATTAATTTTGGGTTTCTATGGAATGATAAATGGTAGGTTCCTATTATAACATTTTTTAATAAGTTTTTTTTATTGGACCACTTGTTTTTGCCTATATATACCTAAAGTTGAGGTGTTGACTAAGTATAATGGAATGTTCCAGGAATTGAAAAATCTTAATTTATGTTATTGTTTTAACAAACACACCACCCCTACTCTTTCACCCTATGTCTCTTCTTCATGCGTATATCAATTAAGAAAGTATAATTCAGATTTTACGATACAAAAGTCCGATCCTTTTAATAATATTAAAACACCACAGATTATTTGGATTATTTATTAACAAGTAACTAGGTACATAAACAATATTTTTTGTACCTTAATCATTCGTATAACCTCTAATTGAACTAGATCCACCTTATTTTATATATTTATATGTTAATACGGTGGGTTGTTATACATTAAAGTAATGGTGCATTTAATGAAAAAGTCAATGAAATGCTAATAGGTACAAATAATTAAGTAATTTATTTTCTCACACAAATAATCGTAATTTATTTATTTTATAGTAGTCAGCACTGCGTATAATGAGTATGCAGATTTCACTATCTGAAAAGTAAATAAGAACTAAATATTACAAATATAGACAAGCGACCCAGGAGTGGTAGTACAAAAAATACACATCCCAAAAATGGACTTAATTCCATTAAATACTGTAAATGCGTTGAGAAATACCTTATTCAATTTGAAATAAAATTACTGCAAAGTATGGTCACTCGGCACGTGCACAGACTAGAGCTAGGCGCAAGCCGCCATCGCCCCACCCCTTTACTCCCTCGCACTCCCGTTGAGTATTACGTCTACACTTTACCTTATTTCATGATTTTCCAATTTTTTTTTTTTTTTTTTTATTATTAAAAAAAATAAAGTATTTTTTTAATATTTTTTTTAGCACCAGTATCATTTGTATTATCGACCCTGAGTCGTTCGTCGCTGACCAAAAAAACGACCTGTATAGGGTTTTCTTATAAAATTTTCAAAATTGATGCATCTAAGGCGCAATACAGACAGAAGAAGTCGGATGCCGTACCATTCAGCGTAGTACACCTAAGAATATTATGCCACATCATTTTCTTAAATTTTGTACCCCAGGTGTGCCTGAGTGCGTCGCGGGGATCTTTTTGACTTGCGTCAAATATTTTATGAAATCCGCACGAACTAGCTGCAAATGCTTACTAAAATGTGCAATCAAAATATTACCGTAACAAACGTGCTTGGTGATAGTGGTACTACGGCGGAGACACGCGGTGTGAGTGGCCGCGACCAGCGCATCATAGCAATTAGTAGCAGTCGTCGAAACCGCGGCGACACCGACAACCAGTCGCTTTTGTACACAGAGTCCATCACCGATTGACTCTACAAATATTTAAATATCTTTATCATCATTTCCAGCTCGTGATAAAAAAATAATCGAAGGTTAGACAAGTACCTCATATTGAACAAGACCCCCATAGTAACAGTATATGAAAACTTGAGTCAAAACCACTGACACAAGACCCGATAAGAATATAAAAGGTATAGATCCCACTGCAATCTGAAAAATAAAATTATATATTAATATATAACCTAGGTAGGTAAATACAACATTTTAAATATAAAACAGAAGGAAATCTTACTGTACTCAATCTGTATACAACCAGGCAAATAACTGTTATCGAAGTTAAAAATTGAAATGATATCGCCCCGTCGAAAACAATATTCACTTCACGCATGTACCTGAAACAAAAGAACGTGAACAAAAAACTCTTCTCTTCTTGCCAGTTCTTCTGGGTTGAAGGCCGACTTCCAATCTCGGTAGCTTCAGTGCCTTCCTAGGAACAAGACTGAATGAATAGCTTTAACTTTGAGGTAAAATCCTTTATCAGTACCTATATTCTGAAGGGGCAGAGAGTCATCAGGATATCTGTGCTCTTTTCTGTCGCCTAAGGACTAGTTATATCTATGCTATAATACGTTGCTGTCTACCACCCTCTTAATGAAAATATGTCACCAAGAACCTAACGGTAAGTTCCGACAACTGCACTTGAGAGACAATTATTTCTAGGCCTTGTCCTAATCGGCAACACATTGACAACCAGGGCGTCAAGTTTGCAATTACCATCAGAGCCGCCTCATTGTGTCAGCCTTCTGATTTAAAAATAAACATATTGAACCAACACAAGCTTCCATACATACCACACAAGTTTCTCGTAACGTTTAACATAGTAAACAAAACGTTTCTTCACATCATTATCCACTACATCTTTGTATAAATCATCAACCATGGATCTCTCCTGATCTTCGTGAGCTCCCAGCATATTATATTTAATATTGTGCTTGAATATCTTCAACTGAACTATGATTTGCGAAAAATATGTGGCAATGACGCAATCCAATGCTATATGTCCATGGCCTATCCAAAATACGGGTAACGTTTCCATAAATACAGTGAAGATGTATCTGAAACAGTTGAATGCAGTTCTTATAGAAGAAGCTTTCCACCCCAACAGTTTCACTCGTGTTCATACAAACAAACAAAATCACTTTCGCATTTCCATAATTAAAAAATAAAACTACTTAATTGAATGATCGATTTTTTATAATGATTTTTATAGGACCTGGGTACAAAATGTTTTCTGGATCTTGATGATCGAGATGAGCGTGCACCTGTCAGTCTCATATTATTATAGAGATAATTATGTATTTACTATTCAAAATTATTGCAATATTTTTTATTTGTTCATATCGGTATTTTTTTGTGGACGACTTAGTTAATCTCAGAGCTTTGTTATTGAAGATTGCTTTTACAGCTATAAAAATGTTACCTTGGCCATGTATTTATTTCAAAAGGATAATAAGAAGGAACAAGTGTGGTTTCGTCTTGCATCCTCTTTATAATATGCGATGCTGGCCATAATATCGCACACACAGTAATACCTATCAGTAGGGTTTTGAATAATCGAGTCATATCCTTCTTATTTTTCAACAGAAGTTCTTCATCTTTGTCTCCATTTGCAGCGAAAATTGGATCTGAAAATGTGGAATGTATTATTGTTTGTTTCTTTTGTGGTAAAATCTAATTGATAATTTGTTTGCAATTTTATTCTCAATCAGACTAGTTTTTAATGTATTAACTTACCATTCAAAAGTTCATGTATTTTATCAACTCTTGCACTGTAGAGATTCAGAGCAAGAAATTTAGTTAATAGATTTATCTGTGGAATCTCTATAATTAAACCATCTAATATTTCTGTAGCATTATTAACTCGCTGTAAAATAATACAATTCTTGTATAAATCACAGGTAATAAAGTTATTAACCAACTTCTTGCATTGAGATACTCACCAAACCAATAAATATTAAATGCTGAATATTAAAAATTAGAGCCACTAAAAAAGCGATTGGTCTGTAAATCTGATGAAAAATCCATTTGTATCTTTTCACAGGTTTTTCTAACATTTTATAAAAACCAACAGCAACTAAGAATTTGTAGACGAAAACAAAGGAATCAAAAGGCTTTATTTTATTTTCGGAACTCATTGTTACAAGGTATTTTCAATGACAAAGCTCAACGATTACTGATCAATTAGGCTACTAGTTTTGTATTACTTATTACAGATACAATTAAAGGTACTGGACATCTAATTAAATAACTAATACTGTAATTTTGTATGTAAGTCGACGATTAATTAGTCCTTAGCTACTGATTATTAAAAACTATGAACAATTGTCAAAGATATTTAATTATATGTTATATGATGTCAAATTATACATTTCCAAATTGTGCCCTGTGGGTAAGGAAGAAATAATAGTCCGCATGATTGAGCAAGCATTTATTAGCTAACTATGTGACTTAATAATAATTGATTGAACACATCAGAAAGGCGGGAGCCACACTTGAAATTGTGATCCACATTCGAGTTTCTCTTGAAGTGCGGCCTCGAAAACAGCGTCACGAGCAGAGTCGCGTGGAGCGTGTGCGTCCCGCACGCATTCGCGACTCACTTCTCGAGCCGCTCGAACAAATTTAGACACTTGGGCTACACTATCTCGTACATCTTCCATTGATAACTGAAATAATATTATTTCAATATATTGTAATTTTCTTGCGCAAACAGTCAATACAACTATATATTAAGTATAAAGTAATACAACGAATGCTGAAATGATAATTTTTTGGAAAGTGAAATAAATAAACTTTTCTTTAAAAAAAAAAATATACATTTGGCTACCGACCTATCCATAAAGGACGATGACAATGCCTAAGATGGAAAATAAATTATTCACTGTAGCCTTGAAAGTCCCTAGATTGTAGGATAAAGGAAACAGACGCCGGATGCAAGATCCCCTCCATTATAATCATTCATAATATTAGGACAGCCAAAGGCCTGTCCTAATATTATGAATGAGGATGCAAAGCATTGTGTCCGCATGTTGGTTGTCATAGCTATTGATATTTTAATGTAATACGTTATAATATACTTCTCAGCAGAATTACTAACATTAAAACATTTTGAGTGTAAATTTTAGGGGCTAACTAACAGCCGGTTGCTTGAAAGCAAAATTATCAAAAAATTACGTAACATGCTGTCAATCTCCAGTCAATCGTGTTTTGGGTTGCTGAAAGAGGCAAATAACAATCTGTCAACAGTTTGTTATTCCAAGTGTCAAATCTCCAATTATTCGTCAATTATCGCATTTTTGGGTTTCTGGAAAGCTTATTCGCATGTCAACGCCTTGTCACATTGGCAGTTAGTTAATTGGAGATAATGGACCAATTATTCGAGAATTAAAGTGTTTGTTGTGATAAATAATAGGTTTTAAGGCAGTTCAATATAAAAACTGAATATAAAATTCATTTTAAACCTTAAATTAAGTACTTTTTTCCATGAAAAGCTATTTTAAAATGCAATAAACGACCTATTGAACTTGCCAGGGTCATCTTGGTTGATATGAAATAAAATGGCTGGAACAACCAACATAACACTGGCTGTTTTGTAAGCCATAATATGTGTATGGTTATATTGTCAAAATAAGATAAAGATTTTTTTGAATTCGATTAATAAATGAAAATAAGACTAGGCTGTATGTACCTTTGCCTGCCTTTTTGCGAATATCATAAACAACAACAACGACAATGAAAGGGACAGTGCTACGCGAGAGACAAAAACAAAACACAAAGGAGTGAATGAAAGTTTATGAAATAAATAAATCATCCGTTGACAATCAATTAGATAATTTATCTATATTTTTCTTAACAGATTGCTAATTATGACGGTTTGTCACCTGATTTGACATTTCATACATGTTCTAGCAACCGGCCGTAAGTCGATTAACAATAATGAAGTTGCTAAAACAATGTATTTTCTATTTTTTGGCTTTGTTGCATATTGGTTTCACGGAGTTATAAAAATAGGATCGTTTTATAACCAATTATTCAAATTTAATGTAAACGATGTAATATAAAAACTTACTTGATCCTCATTTGGTAATGAGTGCGGAAAAATCCGCACCCAATGCCCCACCCTTCCTACGGCTTGGTTCCACCTCACACCATTTCCCCAAGAACACGCGCTCATCATCCGTCTCCGTGACGCCGCAGTCGCGTACCCACCCCGCCACGATTCATCCACAACCTCTGGCGTTATGGACACACTCGATGTCGACTGAAATTTGGTACAATAATAAAAAATATGTATAAATTACTCAAGTTAATCCAAAATAAAATGTTCTTTATTAAAACGGGAAAGGACAGATTTTCTATTGTTGTATTTAATCGTAGCTATTGTAATTGATTATAGATTCAGTTTTGTTCCAGTGAACAAGGACAGTTCCTTGCCATTATATCGACGTCATTTTTAATAGTAGTATTGTATTACCTGTGCTTCTGAACTGTCGGGCGCTATTTCGGGCGATGTTTTATATAACCGCCCGCTGTTCACTTCTTTGGGGGCTTCTGGCACTGGTTGACTTGGTTGATTTGATTGACTGGTTGGTTCCTGGAATATTTTATTGACACATTCATGAAATAAGAAAAAATTAAGAAGTTCGGACATAACCATACATCTACCTTACCACACCAAATCTGCTTTTCTCATAATTTTAGATTCCTATCTATTTCCCTAAACTAAAATTATACATAATATTAAAATCATATCCATCATCATAAGTACAGATTTTTTACCATGTTTTCCTAAATAAAACTTATGACTGACGCAAAATGGGAGAATTTTTACATAATTTATGCGACTGAAATAAAAAAAAACAGGGAGAAAAATAAAGAATTATCTTTCTCCACGCTGACATACTGACTTCCAAGCGCTCTCTATTAAATGATTTTGATATACTACATACTTTTTTATATAATAATATTATCGCTTACCGGACATTTATCGGGTAGTCCATGTTGTATGTTGACACAGTGTATAGGCAGGGCTCGACGGCGCGGGCGCTTGTGCCGCGCGGGACGTCGCGCGCCGGCCGTCGCCGCCCGCTGACCCGCCGTCGCACTCCCGCCCGCTACTGTAGTGGCCCCACCGTTCTCTTCTTCAGAACTATAACTGCTTCTTTAACAAGAGTTAATTGAACTAGATGAACACTGTTCATTATTGAATGGTCTGACAATATAGGTTGTTTATCACTACTTGAAGAATTTTAAAGGAAGACATTTTACAGACACACCATAAAATAATAGTAAGAATATTGTAATAGAAGAAGCTGCTTATATGATTTATTAGCTATGCATGATCTTGCAGTGAAAGATGGGAAACATTTATTGCTTCGTATGGAGTAAAACGACATTATCTCTATCTACGAATTCAACAACTATACTATCCTATGTTAAAAATATAAACAACATAACTCCTCTAACATTCCTCATGTACAAAATTAGTGCTCACCTGTTTACATTTGGAGAAAGTGGAGATAAAGGTCCTTTCAGAAGCGACAGGCCTGTATGCTTCATGGGCAGGCCCAGAAGGTCAAACAGCTCATGCAGCATAGGTTGCTTCACTGTCACGTCTGCTTCACAGTTCGCTCCAAGAGCTGGTGACAAGTTCACCTGGATATTTGAACGAGATTTTGTTAGATAATCAAAGAATTGATTGTAAAATCAAACAACAATAGCGAGAAGGTGACTTAGGTATGCAAAAATCTAATTGTTCCCATTCAACCTGGTTTTGTAAACGAAATCTCATACAGTAGGTAGCCTTCAAGAGAGTTAGAGCATACCGATTTTTCTCTCAAAGAGCAGCTCGACTGGGGAAGTACCTCCACCTTACAGAATACCGCAGCCAAATAACTTTATGTTGTGTTTCTGCGCAAGAGTAAGTTCCCCTGAGCTCAGGGGCGAAGGGTCAGTTACGTAGGAGGATCGTCCTGGTTATTACATGCGTCCATATGACTACGGAAACCTACAATACAATTTTCTTCAGTTATTTATTTTTGTGATCCTTTTTTTCGTTGGGAAATCTTCATAGGATACCCGACCGCCCCGGGGGCAGCGGCCAGGTTATGCCGGACTTGTACCGGCTAAAACCCCACGGTGGTCGCCATCTGCGCTGTAGAAGGCGGCGGGCTCTCGTGTTGAACGCGTACCTACTCACCCCTCCACGCGCGGCGCTAAGATAGCTCATCCTGGGGGAAGTGTGATACCTGCCCCAGCACCCTCGCTGTGCTATCGCACGATGAGTCGTGACCACATCGACCCATCGTCCTTCTTGGGATAGCTTCTGGGCGCACAGAGCCCCGCCCTGATTGCCCACGACCCCAAAAGCCCCGTTTAGTCGCCTTTTACGACAGGCAGGGGAACACCGTATGTTAGAGCATGTAATTCCTTTATTCCTTCCTCATTTCCTACTTCTTTACCTCGGCTCATCAAACAGCGCCATCTCTGGACGCTAAACGCACAACGGCTCACCGAACGCGCGTGACGTCAATAGCAAGAAACAAATGACAGAGTGTATGTACTGAACTCGTTTCGCGCCAACGCCAACAACTAGCGCGTCGGTAAGAAAATTATTAAAAAGTGCTGGAAAACGGTGAATCTCTTGAAATCCATCATCTAGTGTTACCCCGGGGTGTCCCTGACAATCGAGACAGTGCTTTTCCGCGTGTGAATCGGAATCAGGGAGAAAAATACCAGTTCGTTGCGTGCGGGATACCTACCTTCAGCGGAGCCCGAGGTAAGCCACCTACCTATCTTCTCCTCCCTCACATGCTAGGGCTAAATTCTATTACAATACCTATTCCTAAAAGTGTTAGGCCTCTATTGAGGTTTCTTTAGAGAATACCTAACATTTTTTATGTGGTCCACCGAGTCGTATGTCCTATGGTAACTTTGAGTTCAATTTCAATAGAAAACTTCATTTTACAGTTTACTAGGTCCTCACTAAACAATCCTTAGCCGTTTTACATAAAATATAAGTGCACATAGGTACTTCTTTACTAGTTTTTTTATGTAAAATGCATTATTGGATAGGTCATTGACCTATTGTACGGTTTATACAACAACTTCACTTGTACTTACTTTTCTGCAAGTGATTTTGGATCGTATTCAAACTAATACTTATTAAAACACGTTTTCCAGTCCACTTACTTAGTTTCAAAATAAAAATAAAGCAAACTAAAACATAGGTACTTACCTACTTTCATTTTTCATTGTCGTGTTCATTTTAGCTATTTATCAAAATGAATAAAGACGAACAACAAATTAAATTGCTCACATCTCGACGAGAATATGTCTTTAAAGACATACAAATACTGTTTGATTTAAGTAAACAATTAGAACACGACAAATCAAAACTAAGCCAATTTAAGGCTAGGTACAGACGGGTAGAATCTTTGCGACAGGAATATGTTGATCTTACAAACGAGGTCAACTCTTTAAAATTAAAGGTTAAGCCAGACTCAGACATAGACACGCAGAGCATATCGGCGTTTGACGATTTGTACTACGCTGTCGTCGATGCCCATAGTACTTATATTAGTATACCAGTATCTTCTAGCACGAGCTTCGATACTGCCATAAAGCCGGTTGGTCAAGTTCGGTTACCAAAGTTCGATCTGCCTAAGTTTGACGGAAACATTGAGTATTGGCAAACATTTTACGATACGTTTCTGTGTTTAATTCATGATAACAATAACATCAGCAAAATAGAAAAATTTCATTATTTGATAGCTTGTCTGTCTGGTTCTGCATTGTCAATCGCGAAAGGCATTCCAGTAACATCTGATAATTATCAGGTTGTATTTGATGAATTAATCGATCGTTTTGAAAACAAAAGAATCCTGTCTGCTAACTACCTTGATAAAATATGCAACTATCCTTCTTTAAAAAGTGGTAATTTAATTGAGTTACGTAAATTCACTAGCATGTTAAATGAGTGTGTAAACGCCCTTAAGGCGTCAAACATTGAAAATCTTGGCGAGTATATTTTATTTTATTTAGCGTCACGTACTCTGGACCCTGATACTCGTAAGCGTTTTGAATCGCAGAATAATTCTCAAATACCTACATTTATCGAACTTTTAACATTTTTACAAAGTTATGTGAAAGTATTGGAAGCGAGTGAGTCGAGTCACTCCGTTCAAAAGGAGCCTAAACCCGTTCCAGGAAAGTCTAATTTTCAACGCAACACGGGTAATCGTAACAACATAGAACACAAACATTATAAATCTTCTTCTTTTACCGCCAATACAAATGCACCTTATTCTAGCGGTTACAAGGTCGAATCTTGCGTATTTTGCTCATTACCACATTCTGTTTACAAGTGTTCTGCATTTAAAGCTTTAAATTATTTACATAAAAGTAACTTTGTAAAAAATAATAACTTATGTAATAACTGCTTACGTAAAAATCATAATGCCGATTCATGTTTTTCAAAATCTCGTTGTTTTTCGTGTGGTGCGCGTCATCACACACTATTGCACCCTGCCACTGCTGACGTCACTGGTCCCAGTGTTGGTACCAATCCTGGTAGCGTTGCCGTACCAAGCGTGCACGGGGCCTCCGAGGTTCCTAGCACCACCACCACAGTGTGCGCGAGTAGTGCAGGCCCACTCATCGAACAACATCGTGCGTTAGTACTGCTGGGCACTTGTACTGTTTGTGTACGTCATACTAGCAAGCCCGGCCAGTCTTTACTTGTCAGAGCGCTGATCGATAGTGGTGCGCAGGATTGCTTTTTAAGCGTAAAATGTGCTAAACGTTTGGGCTTACCGTTACGTCGCTGCGATGTAGCCGTAGCCGGTCTAGGTCAAAACATTGTACACCAGGTACAGGGTGTTACTTCTTGCACTATTTTACCACAGGATTCAAATGCACCTTCTTTTAACATTTGTCCTATTGTGATGTCTAGTATTACAAATGTAATGCCAACGGCTGAAGTCCCAACGGTTGTTCGGGACTCCTATAAACACTTAGTCTTAGCTGATAGCGAGTTCGATAAGCCAGCTGACATTGATTTGTTGATTGGTGCGGAACTATTCCATATGATCTACGATGGTCAGCGGATAGAAGCAGGACCTGGACTACCAGTCGCCCTCCATAGCGTATTCGGTTGGGTTATCACTGGAAGGCTCGACACAAATTATTGTCGACCGCCTCCAACGGTCTCTTCCCTCTTAGCTTCCACCTTTGCCTTAGACGAAGTGGTCAAGCGCTTTTGGGAGGTCGAGGAGCCTCCGTTGGTCAGTGTTTCAAATCCAGACGATACCAAATGCCAACAAATATACTCGGAGCTAGTATATCAAAACACAGACGGTCGATACGTCGTTCCTATACTTTTAAAGGAGCCGTACGATGAGCTCGGTGATTCTTACAAACATTCGTTATCACGTTTAACGAATTTAGAGAAGCGTCTTAATCGTGATGAGAAGCTTAAAGAGGATTACTCTAACTTTATGCGTGAGTACGAATCATTAGGACATATGCAGCCTATTGAGTCGTCATCTCCAAGCGGGAAATATCTAATTCCCCATCATTGTGTCATGCGTCCCGAAAGCACTACAACTAAACTGAGGGTCGTATTCGACGCAAGTGCGAAAAGCACGAACGGCAAGTCTCTCAACGATCTTGTTCATACTGGTCCCAAGCTACAAAACGATATAGTTGACATCATCACCAAGTTTCGTTTTCCCGCAATTGTGTTCACAGCGGATATCACAAAAATGTATCGCAACATTGAACTTCGCCCCGAAGATCGTTGTTGGCAGCACATCCTGTGGCGAGCTTCGCCGAATGATCCCGTCTGTGAGTATGAACTAAATACCGTCACATATGGCGTGACTAGTTCACCGTTCCTGGCAATCAGAACACTTCATCAGGTTGCTCAGGATCATGGTTCCAAGTGGCCTCGTGCAGCCCAAGTTCTTCTCCATGATACCTTTATGGACGACATCACAGCTGGAGCATCAGACGTTGATACTGCTTTGGAGCTCAAGGATGAGCTAGTAAATCTATTGAACTGTGCGCAGTTTGAACTCCGCAAGTGGAGTAGTAACTCTGAAGAATTTCTCTCTCAGATACCTTCTGAGCACTGTCAAATTCCTAAAGAGTTTTGTGATGATCAAAATCAACGTACTTTAAAAATTCTTGGTATTCAGTGGGACCCAGTTCAAGATATTTTCACATATTCTTTCTCGCAGCTAAATTCAAACTGCACAAAGCGTGCGATTCTTTCTAATGTCGCTCGTATTTATGATCCCCTTGGTTGGTTGACGCCAGTAGTCTTACTAGCTAAACTTATGTTACAAACACTGTGGCGACTCCAACTCAATTGGGATGAAACTGTTCCATCTGATGTAGCTCAAGAGTGGCAAGATTTCGTTAAAGAATTGAGTGTTCTTAAAGAAGTTCGACTCCCACGGCGAGTCTCGAACTCCAATGCTACTCATTTCGAGTTAATAGGATTCTGTGACGGATCCACAAAGGCTTATGGTTGTTGCGTCTACCTACGAGCTATTGGTGATGATGGAATTTCGGTTCATTTACTTATTGCCAAGTCGAAGGTAGCCCCGTTGAAACCACTTACGGTTAATCGCCTTGAGCTTTGTGGCGCTGTTCTACTTTCGCGGATTTTAAAGCACATGTGGAACCTTCTCCACAATCATATTAATCTCACTCGAATGCAAGCTTTTACTGATAGTAAAACTGTTTTATCGTGGCTTAAAACCGAACCACACAAATTAAAAACATTTGTGTCTCATCGTGTTGTCAAGATAACTGACAACGTTAGTACTGATAAGTGGCATCACGTGTCTACACTAGACAATCCGGCTGATCACTGCAGTCGAGGGCTCACCTGTTCTGACCTAGTATCATCCCCCTCCTGGTGGTCAGGCCCGAAGTGGCTCTCTGAAGAGTGTGACAAGTGGCCTATCAATCAAACGGTCGAACTGTCCAATCCAGTTCCTGAATTGAAAACTGTTCGCGCCAGTCATGTTGTGAGTGACCTTCAAAACACTAACGTTTTGTCAAATCTTTTAAACAAGATTTCCTCGTTTTCTCGGACTCAGCGCGTGCTCGCCTGGTGTTTCCGTTTCATTAATAATTTAAAACAAAAGCCCGATTGTAGACTCAAATCTGGACTAACGGTTAGTGAACTCGAGTTTTCACTTTATAGCTTAGTTCGCCATGTCCAAACTAATTCCTTTTCAGACGAGCTCGCAGCGATTCAATTAAAACAAAACTGCTCTCGTTCTATTCAAAAATTAAATCCTTTCGTTGATGATGCGGGTTTGCTTCGAGTGGGGGGACGTTTAAAAAACGCCAATTTATCGGAATTGGCTACTCATCCTTTCTTACTTCCAAAGGATTCACAGCTATCTAAACTTTTAATAGATTATTACCATCTTCTTTACTTACATTGTGGTCCTCGTACTTTGCAATCCTTAGTTCAAAGACGTTTCTGGATATTAGGTATCCGTAACTTAATCAGATCGCGTTTATCAAAATGCGTACCGTGTTTTAAAACTAAACCTATTTTGGTTCAACCCATGATGGGAGATCTTCCTCCGTCCAGAGTTCAACCCTCGCGTTGTTTTCAAAACGTCGGAATAGACTTTGCAGGGCCATTCACAGTAAAAGAAAGCCGTCGACGCAACGCTCGGACTTACAAGGCTTACGTCTGCATCATAGTTTGCCTTGCGGTCAAGGCAATTCACATCGAGTTAGTGACCGAGCTATCTACTCCTGCTTTCTTAGCCGCTCTTGATCGATTCGTCTCAAGACGCGGCCTTTGTAATTCAATTTTAACCGATAACGGTACCAATTTTGTAGGTGCCAAACATTATCTTGATGAAATACATAAATTTCTACTTAAACAGTCTCCTGAAATCGAATCCAATCTTGCTAAGCGTAGTATTGTTTGGAAATTTAACCCTCCTACTGGGAGTCATTTTGGGGGAATTTTTGAAAGTGGGGTTAAATCCATGAAATCTCATTTAAAGCGTGTTGTAGGCACTCAAGTCTTGACTTTCGAGGAATTGTCCACCATTCTCACTAAAATTGAAGCTGTGCTCAATTCACGGCCTCTTTGCGTAATATCTACAGATCCGAGAGAAGTAGATATTCTAACTCCTGGACATTTCTTAGCAGGATGTCCTCTGGTATCCTTGCCTGAACCAAATCTCACTGACTCTTACGTCAGTCCTTTAGCTAGATGGGATATGCTTAAAAAACTTACTCAATGTTTTTGGCGCGCTTGGCAGCACGATTATCTTCATACCTTGCAACAAAGGTCCAAATGGACTGTTAATACTGATAACGTTAAAATTGGCAATGTTGTTCTGATTGTCGATCAAAATCGTCCTTCTTTAGAATGGCGTTATGGTAGAATCGAAAGCGTGCATCCTGGCACCGATGGTGTGGTGCGAGTCGTTACTCTCCGCACTGTTAATGGTCTTCTTCGTAGACCTGTTGCAAAGATTTGTCCTTTACCTATTCAACATTAAGATCGTCTTTCTGTTTTCAAATTCTTAGTTAAGTTCTTTACTTTTAACTTAATTTTAGTTACATTTTTATAATGTTAGGATAGGGACTGGAAACGTTACCATAAGGATGTTCGACCGATCATGGACGACTCTTAAATTCTATTGTATCTTGTTTATGAAATCCTTTGATGATTTCAAGTGGGGGGAAATGTTAGAGCATGTAATTCCTTTATTCCTTCCTCATTTCCTACTTCTTTACCTCGGCTCATCAAACAGCGCCATCTCTGGACGCTAAACGCACAACGGCTCACCGAACGCGCGTGACGTCAATAGCAAGAAACAAATGACAGAGTGTATGTACTGAACTCGTTTCGCGCCAACGCCAACAACTAGCGCGTCGGTAAGAAAATTATTAAAAAGTGCTGGAAAACGGTGAATCTCTTGAAATCCATCATCTAGTGTTACCCCGGGGTGTCCCTGACAATCGAGACAGTGCTTTTCCGCGTGTGAATCGGAATCAGGGAGAAAAATACCAGTTCGTTGCGTGCGGGATACCTACCTTCAGCGGAGCCCGAGGTAAGCCACCTACCTATCTTCTCCTCCCTCACATGCTAGGGCTAAATTCTATTACAATACCTATTCCTAAAAGTGTTAGGCCTCTATTGAGGTTTCTTTAGAGAATACCTAACACCGTATATTTTTTTTTGTGATCCTTACCTCAATTAGCCACGGCTTCAAAGAATCATCTAGGAGAACATCAAATCCGTAGAACTCAAAGCAGTTCCGAGCCGGTGGAGTGCCAGCAGCTTGAGCGAGTAGCGTCATAGTAACTATCGCCCTGATTCGTTGCCAGACAAGCCATTCCGCTGCTCCCCACCTGCCTATCAACGCTTTCCGAACTTGCGTTAATGTCCATTTGCAACCTAGAATAAAAAGAAAAATATTCCTTGATTTATTTTATAACTGGTCCCGTTTTATAGAGGACTAGCTGTCCCCCGCGGTTTCACCAGCTTTCCCGGGATATAAAGTAGCCTTCTGTATGTCCTTCTCCATGCCATAGACTATCTGCGTGACAAATTTCATCGTTATCAGTTGAGTAGTTATATACATGGCCTAAATCTCTGTAGGTGTGTGTGAATCTCACTCTTGGTAGATTCTGGATGCACTATTGTGGCCTATGTAACGAAAAGTTTTGACGATGAAATTTTGTATGGGTCTGGCCTGGCTACATATGATTCCTGATTTATATGACTTAACCTAGATGATAGCATGAATATTCGAAATGAGGGAATTAGCCAAGACAGTACAGATATTACACTACTTATCAAATATCTTCTCGAAACGACGGGTTCTATAAATCTGCATGTCCGAGAATCCGTGGGTAAATTAAATAAATGAAGATGACTTAAAACTAATTCTTACCACTGCCTATTCGTTCCTTACATTCAGAATACCGAGGTCCAGACTTGTTGAGCGACGAGTTGGTCAAATGTCGGTACGGGTTGTGGATGTCCGACAGGGTGTATTTGTCTGTGCCTGTAATTAAATTATAAATAATTTATTGAAAACCCTAGACATTAAAACTAAATTATATTTATTATTATATTTGCGCATTTATTAATCAATTAACAATTAAGTAATTTATACTGTAATTCAAACACAGCACAAGACGAGCTTGATGGTAAGCTGTTACCGTAATTGAAATAAGTTTGTAACAACGGAGGTATCACTCGCGCACACCCTTCTTGAAGAACCCCATCTTGGTTTGCTTATTTTCTTAATTATTTTATCCTTTTAACAAGCGTTTTATTAACTGTGCTGATGAGTTCCTTATTACTTAAGAAGCAAAGTTTATGAACTAGACGCTTTATAAAAACAATTGTTATATTATTATTTTTTTATACCAACCAAATCTAGCTAGTCCCTCAGCATACATATAGGCAGTGAGTGGTCGGTACCCCGGCACGCACACGTACAGTCGCAGGTCGAACTTGTACCCGGCGATCAACAGAGGCCGCTCAATGTAGCGCTGTACCACCGCTGCGCTTCCGCAACTCATTTCACACACACTCTGAAATTTTCAAATTTCGAATATAATTATGTATTCAAAGCTTTTTTTTTAATATGATGATGATGTGACGTTGACTAAGCAATGCCTAAGAAAATACTGAGCATTCCCGTGAAAGTCTTAGGATTAGCCGTTTCAAAGAAAAGCCCAATATTATCAGGTGTCACAAACGCATTCTCTCGGCAGCCTCACTGTAGTTTTTTTAGTGCATAAAGATTATAAATATTGATACAAAGTCCAATGACACTTTATCATCATCATCATCATCATCAGCCTATAATGTTCCACTGCTGAGCACAGGCCTCCTGCACACAAATGAGGGTGAAAGGGAATGGGCAATACTCCACCACGCATGCCCGAAAATCGGTGGAGGTAGGCTAGTGGTCAACCTACTATTGGAATTCTTCAAGCCGCTTAGGAGGCATTACGTGCCTTCCGAAGCACGGAAACGCTCGATTTGAAATACCACTAGGCTGTCACCCATCCAGGTACCGACCACGACGGTGGTAGCTTAACTTTGCCGATCGATTAAGAATGGCTAATCATGTTACACCACGCGCGCTTCGACACTTTATGACCTACCCGAAATAAGAAGATTCCCCTCCCCTGACTCTGCGCCACCGGTTTATGTATCCAGACCACATTGGACCCCGTCGTTCCTTCATCACGTCGTAGTCTTGAACATTCAGACACCAACTTCGCGTACTCCAAGGGTAAATGGTAGCAGGGTGGGCTGGGGACAAGCAAAAATATACCAAATAACTCGTAAAGTATCAATACAATTCCAGTTTTATTACAAAACCATTGACGGTTTATGTTTATTTGCGAGACCTCATGTTTACATCACATTGCGTAGATTTCTCAATGGAATTATGAGCGAATCTAATTTTGGATTCCATCATATTTTCAGTTGATAAATTCGGTACATTTTTCAGTTTGGTGCTGTCGCGAACTAAAAACAAAACTTACTATGTACAGTCACGACCTTGCTACGATTTTATTTCATGTAAAATACCAATCAGTATAGATTAGAAAGAAAAGCTAGGGTATATTGGCATGCTGAATGCCTATAAAGCTGTTTGATAGCTGACGACAAATATTTAACGATGACTGTAGACGACGTCAGAAGGCATGTTGGGAATAACACACCGCAAGGCTTTGTTCTTCTAGTATTGTTATCTGTGGCTTTATAGCTTAAAAATAATAATGGTATATTATTTGACGGCTCAATTGACATGGTTGGTAAGACTACCGATAAGTCCACCGATACCGATAGGTTCGATTCCTACCTAGGCAGGACATGCATTTGTGTGCATGAACATGTAGTATGTCCTGATTCTGTAATTACATAAAATTAATGTACGATATAAGTACCCTAGTGTATTTACAACCAAAAAGTAGGGAACAGATAGCCGTGTGTGAAGGATGTCCCTGGATATTTATTTATTACAGAGAACCAAAGTAAAGAATACTTTGTATTGATAAAACTTTCAATAAAGTTTTCATATTCACGTGGATAAACTTCAGGGTGAAAGCTACAATAATAGGTAACATAACACAGTTCATGACCTAACCTGACGTGTCTTATCAGTATCTAACATAAGGTTGAAAATAGACGACTTTAAAAGTATACCTATTCTAAATAAAACACAGCGCAATCTAATGCCATTACGATATGAAATATTTTCCTTAGATCGATAAAATTATTATATTGGAAGCGTAGAACGCACAAAGCAAACTTGCGTTGCTTGCGTAGAGGTCTCGTGCAGATAATGGCTTCGAATTTGGAACTAAAAGTGTTTTCTTCCTTACGCCTGTCTAATTCGAGACATGCCCGTAAACTTTCGCTTGTCGTCGGTGATAAGACTTATGAACACCCCTATATCGTATATCGAAACAATAAGAATTACGCACGTATGCAGTTATAGTCCCGCGTGGCACGCAATAGGTTTACTTTATAAACAAAACGAGAAACGAATATCTAGATAGGACAAAAATATAACAAAATAACAAACATCGATCCATTATTCCATTAGATTTTACATTTGCCGAGTTAGTAAACCCATAATTTTATATAACCCCAAAAATAATTCTGCAATTTCATGCTGCATAATACATGCAGCATGAAATTGCATCTGAAAAAGCTATAAAACATGATCTTAACTACAAAGCAATAATGTAGATTATAAACTTTAGACACACAGTTGTTCGACTAGCAGTCGTAATTGCACTTTTTCAAGCGATTTGTCTGCAGCCAAAAGCATTACGTGTTTACTACCGCGATACATTACATTGCTAACTACGTTCCTTGTAATATTCCCGTCTCGCTCTAACCAATGACGATTCCCGTCTATAAAAATGAAAGTAGGGGTGCTCGACTGTTCCAGCAATGAATACTAATTTCTCACCGAAAACAAAACTATGACATTGATTCTTTTCTTGGTAGAATCGTCACGCGATCTCAGCGGTACCACTTGGAGGTAATTGCTATGAAAGCTTCTTCATTAATATTCAGAACGATAATTTAACATTTCCATGAACTTTCACCTTCTACAGCGGTGCAGGAAGAATTCTTTACCGACCTTTAGAACTTGGCATACCTTAAAATACTTGCACTAATGCTACAGTTGCAAGTATTCTCTTGAAGGTCTCTCTAACTTGTACTGATAAATTCTAATTTTATTTTCAAATCCTAACTATGAATGAATGCGAAAGTGAGTTTGTTTGTTACGCCTCAACTACTCAACGGATCATCATGAAAGGCATGCAGATAGATCGCTTGAAAAAGTGCAATTACTACTGCTAGTCGAACAACAGCGGTATGGTATGTAGAATTTAGGACATAGGACTTTTTATCCCGGGAACGCGGGTGAAACCGCGGGGGACAGCTAGTTATTTATAAGTATACCACTTTGGATCAATTTTGCTTTATTTTTAACCGACGAAAAAGCGGAGGAGGTATACAAGTCGACGCATATACAGGGCGAATTTTTATTTCTAGCCAGTGTGGGCCACTTCTGAACTACAGGTCTTAGAGAAAAACGCTGAAAAGTACCCCGAGCTGAATTTTGAAGAAAATTAAAATGCCATTATTTATTTAAAAAAATTAGTATTTTCGAAGAAATTTTTTTTTTCGATATTCTGCTTCTTCGTCCCAATATGAACAAAATTATGTAAGACAATCTTGCTCTCAAGTTGCTAGAAGTTATCCAAAATATTATTTTATATTTTCCTTGACCATGGTTTTATGCTGCGTAAAGTTTGACAAGTGGAGCAGATCTCGCAGGGACCTCACTATGTTTAGCCATAAAGAATTGGCTCTTAGCATTCTGACAAAAAAATTGAGGTCAAGTTTGATAACTTCTATCAACTTCAGACCAAGATTGTCATACATAATTTTGTTCGTATTGTGAAGTAGAAGCAGAAAACGAAAAAAAAATGCTGAAAAAAATTAAAAACACATATTTTTTTTTCATTTTTTTTGTGGCATTTTTACTTTCTTCAAAATTTAGCTCGGGGTCCCCTTCAGCGTTTTTCTCTAAGACCTGTAGTTCAGAAGTTGCCCTAACTGGCAACTAAAAAAAAAAAATATATATACAGGTATAAATATATTTTTTTTTTACTTGAATAGAAGTAAATAAATCTGAAACAATTAAAACCATACGAGGTATCTCTGATGCTAGCCGATTTTATAGATGCGAAAGTGAGTTTTTTTGTTTATTTTAAGGACACAACCAAACGTAATAAAAGAATACAGGTAGCCTGGTAGGTGGCATGAGATTGACATAAGATATTTGTCCTAAGAATGCGAGTGAAACCGCGGGGAGGAAACTAGCAAGAATATAAGAATGTCACATCGTACTGTGATATGCACTGTGGCCCCGAGGATATGTCCTCGGGGCCACAGTGTTCGACTACCATAAGTAATAATAAGTTGAACTTAACTTCATAGTCAGGTCAGGTGCAGAATAGTCACGTAACATGAGGAAAATCCGAATGAAAAACTCAAATACGTCATCCGATACAATTAAAATATATGACACATATTATCAGGTTCTTTCCAATAGAGATCGTTTCATTTCCCGACGCATTAACTAACACAAGGTAAATGTTTTGGACAATTTGCTTTTTTTTCGACTTCAGTGTGTCGTAAATATGCCTAATGCAAATGAGGTGCCGTGTGACACGCGACCGAACGCGTGGCTTCATTCAAATAACCGATGACGTGAAACGATTGACTCTTACGTAGTGTGGCCAACTCTTGTAGGGATTTGTGGGAAATATAATGCAAGATGCGAATATAAAAGAACTGATTGGTAAATAGACAAACTGGGAATGACAACATGAATGGCACATGACGAGACTTAGTGGATCAGAGATGACGCCCTTACAGTGTGAAATAGTGAGAAAAATTTATATAGATCATGACTATGACTTGAAATAAGTACCTACAATATTCAAACAATCGTTATTACCACATCGTTATCTGCGGTATCCCTGCAGAGAGGCGTGTGTGAAGAATGTCCCACGATATTATTATATCCCAATTTCTACCACATATTGGCAGTCCTATTCCCTAGTCCCAACAATACAAACAAATATTCCACTACGTACGTAAAGATAGTAACTTACATGCATCATAAAAATTATATGGATATGTTACTTTTTATGTTTGGCAAGCCTGAGACTGATTAGGTGTGTTTGCTGACACGCATTTCCTATAAAATTGCCATACCATATCCAATTTTATGAAGAATTTTTGTTTAGATATACAATTGGAAAAATGGCAATAATCACAAACTTATTTATTTTATTTTTATTTATTTAGGAAAACAAACAATTGTACAATAAAGCATAAACATAAAAATAGATTGTAGAAACAAAAAGAGTAAATGTACAACCAACACCGTTATCCACGAAAATATGCTACTTAATAATGGCACTACATTTTAAAACTAATGTATTAGAAAGTACGTAATAAACGTCAAACAAAGCCAACAAAAAATGTTTAGTAGACATATGTAAAATATTCAATAGATTAGCCGACTAGCGTGAAAAATAGAAAAAAATGTAGAAAGATTTGTTATACATATTCAAAATTGCATTGACATATCTGCGAGCCTCTCACAGACTCTTTTTTTAAATTGTGATTGTGATAATATAAATAAATCAACATCTGTGAAATATTCGTTATAAGAATGCATTAATCTACGAAGAGGTGCACGCTCACCCGCTATGGAACGACAACGTTTGGGAGCAAACAAACACTGCGAGTGTGTTTCACGTATACGCTGTGAACGGCTGGGGGTACGTAAATATATTTGGTTAATGAGTTGATTACAATCAAACCCATCATGACATATTTTGTATAAAACAATCTGATCTAAAAGTAATCTTCTCGATTTTAGTGATGACATGGAAAATTTTGCTAAAAGTGACTGATACGAGGACCTTGCATGATAACATTTATAATTTACTGTACGGAGATATTTACGCTGAACAGATTCAAGTTGCTCACAATATTTCTCAAAATGCGGATTCCAAATAGCTGTAGCATATTCTAATTGACATCTTATTAACGACTTAAATAGAAGTAGATAAGTAGCAGGGCGCTTAAATGGAGTACATGTTCTCATAACGAAACCATATAATTGAAATGCTTTATTAGTAATGTAATTGACGTGAGTATCAAAGTGTAGTTTTGAGTCCATAAGTACCCCAAGATCCCTTATAAGAGACACTTTTTCTAAAGATGTGTTAGAAAGAGAATAGGTGAAATTAATTACGTTGTTTTTTTTAGTAAAAGTGATAGATTTACATTTTGGTAGACTAAGCTGCAGTTTATTAACAGTACAATAGCTAGAGAGACGATCAAGATCCTCTTGGAGTGCTTCACAATCGCTTATGTTGTTTATGCCGAGATAAATTTTAAGATCGTCAGCGTAGAGAATGAAGCGGGCATTTTTAAAACATACATAGATATCGTTTATAAACATTACAAAAAGTAATGGGCCCAAAATTGAACCTTGGGGCACGCCGGAGGAAACATTGATTGTATTGGATGCGAAGCCATTTATCACAACCTTCTGAGTTCTATTCCTGACATAAGAGGAAAACCAACGAAGTAAGTTGCCGCGAATACCATTAAACGCGATCTTTTTAAGAAGTATGGTATGATCCACCTTATCAAAAGCCTTGTTACAAAAAATCGCTAGAATTGATTTTTGTCCAAAAATGCGTAGTTTCTGATAAAGGTTATTTGTACAATTAAAACAGATATAAAGGAAGTCTTTCGTCGTCCTTTTATTACTGCGTTAGAAACAAGATAACATAGAGGAGTAGAGTAAGCCTCGTCTTTCTAAACTTACAGCTGAGACAAATCAATGTTTACCACTAGAAGTAGAGCATCTGGTTTGTTCGCTCAAAGAGCAACTCTACTGGGGAAGCTCCACTTTACAGAATACCGCAGCCGAATAACAATTTACTGCGCGTGAGCAAGTCGCCAGAGCTCAAAAAATCGGTAACGCGTGAGTGATGCCTCGTTTTGTTGCAAGCGTCTACGGCTGCGGTAACAGCTTACCATCAGACGGGCCGTATACTTATTGTTTACCGACCTCGTGGTATATTAAAAATGGTTTTATTACCATTATTGTATTTATTCGAAAAGATAATTCCGTCAAAGGCCGATCCATTAACTCATAATTTTTTCATCCGAGCGAAAAACCGACATTGAACAGGCCATTCCATAATGTAGTTTCATGATTAATGGTTAGAATTGGATTATTTATTTCTTTTCCTACATTTTTATACGTTATGAAACATTGGAACTTAACCAGTTCACTTTTGCTTGATATGCGCATGATTCATAAGTAAAATCGTTTACACATAAATTTCCTTTTTATTTAAAAGCCTTTTCGTTTAATCATTCCAAAAATAGTCTGGAGTCTGGAAGGAGGATTATTACGAGTTTATATATATATATTTTTTTTCAATCACCCTTTGATTCAAAACATCTTTTTTGGTTGTTGTTTTTCAATATTTGTACTTAATGCATTCGATTTACGAGGATTTTATATCAATTTTATTGATCCGTATTGTAAACAACACGAATATCCGTAGTTAATTCCCATCAGGATCATATTACAATGTACAACGGCGGAATGGGGCACAATCGCGTGTTCAAAAATTGTTTTTGCCTCTTTTTATCGCTTTAAATTTGTAAAAACGACAGATATTTTATTATTGGACCGTTCTCATTATTATTATGAGCGGAAAATTGGGTTCACCCAATTGTGCGGGATTTGTTTAGGAAACGTTTTCGGGATAACAAAAAAAACGACAACTCATTTTTACTTTCATTTGTTCCGGGATTTTGAAATTACGAAATTCAACGGATTTTTTATTTAGCCTCTTTCCTATTCGGTTGCTAATCACAAAAATGACTAAAGTCATAATTAATAAATGGTCTAATATAATATGTAGCCCATGTGACGGTAGCGAAACGGCCAAGCCACATATTTTGACTACGGTGTGTAGAGTTTGTGAAGTTAGGGCTTGTACAGTAAGGGCATGTAGAGTTCTGTTATAAGCTTGACTCTACATGAAATCTGATAACTTTTTGACAGTGCGAGCCATATGTCTAGGCAACATAAAAATGTTTTTGGTGAGATTTCACTTCTTTTCAGAAGTTGCTTACATTTTCTTTGTTGATTGTTTTAATACAAGCTTACATACCAAATTTCAGCTTTCTAGGACTTCAGGAAGTACCCTTAGAGTTTTGATGATCATCAGTGCGTCAGTGACGATGTCGGGGTTTTTTAGATATCAATAAAATCTAAAGTATAAGAGCTATGTTATTGAAACCTAAATGTTTAATAAGTTCACTATTGGCATCATATCCCGAGAATTTTGTTTATCTAGTATAATCCAAACCCAAATTATGACTGTTCAAAAAACGACGAAGCGGTTTGAGAAAAGGCGGGGGGCGGCACTCTCATGCCCCCAAATGCTTCTAGAGTTGTAGATCACGGTGGTTTGGGCTGTGCATTGTCTTTATCATTCAGAAATAGAGTTCATTTCTTTATATTTAATGTCGATGTTGCCAAACAATTAGTGTATAATTAATTGACATAATGATTCCTAATCACAAGTCAACGTTCACAGCCTGGCTGGCTTGTATAAGCAGCCATTAGACTGTCAACAAGATTGTGATCGAAATAATTATGATCATATTTCACGTGGATTTCACTTTGGGCACGCAATCGTTGTGTGCTATTGCGATTTGAATGCGATTTGCACTGTCAGGTTATTTGAATGAAATACCAAGGTCGTTCATGATATTTATATCAACAGCGATAAGTTGGTTTAATAGCCGCTATTAAAAGTAAAACTATAACATTTTATTTAATCAGTAAGGATTCAGAAGGATAATACGAAAGTATCCAGCTCGTTGTAGAATTTGAACACGACCTTCAACACGGTTTTAGACTTGATTACTACTAACTAAGCCATGGACTTGACTTGATCATGGCTGCTTCAGATAGGTAGAGTTTTTGCAATAACATACTTCGGACTCCTGAAGTGTCTCAATACAGTCGGCTTTTTACCCGACCCTTACGCGGACAACTCGGTGAGCACTGAAAGCTCTCAACCGGGTAGTGGACTGTATACTCGAACAGCTCTAAAAAACCCCTAATATAATGCTTTAAATCGAATAATTTATTAATTATTAACCCGTTGGTTCTCGAGAGGGATGTGCATCCTATTATAACAATTGATGTCATTGTTATATTTTTAACCGCGAGCCAAGGTATTGAAGTAAATACCAAGTTAGCCAAGAAAATATACGTACAGAAGGTGCTACGTATATAAAAACCAAACAATACGACTTAAACCGGTCTATGTGTTAATTGAAAATAATTGATTGCAATCATTATATATAATAAAAACAACTCATAGAACATGTTTAATAACTACGTAATACCTATTGGCGTACAATAGAATGACATATAATCAATCTACGGAGAAACTGACTGATTCACAGATGTACGTACAGCTCGTGACTAATAAACGTTAGAAACTTGAAATCTTGCACACAGGTTCTCTATATTATTATAACGTAAGCACCCTCTAAACGTTTTAAAAATTTGACCCCTAAGGAGGTGCTAAGAGAAAGCGAGAAAAAGAGGATAGACGCTCTCGAAATGTGGTGCTGGAGAAGAATGCTTGGCATATCGTGGACAGAATTCCGTACAAATAAGTTCATACTCCAGGAACTCGGTATCAAGCAGGGTCTATCCTCCGTAGTGCAGGCTCGCATCCTAACTTTCTCCGGACACGTGTCGCGGCGTGGGGATGTCTCCATAGATCGATTGGTGGTGCAGGGCACCAGAGCGCGTGTAAGATCACCCATGCGATGGACCGACCAAATTAAGGCCGCAATAGGCGGTCCCATCAATAACTGCATCAGAAGGGCAGCAGTTAGGGAAGAATGGCGGTGTGTTGAGAAGCGCGCCACAAATGACACGTCATGACGACCACGAACACTCTGTCAAAGTGAAACTCATAAGAAGAAGAAGGAGGTGAAACAGGGGATCGCGGCGGGTGAAATTGCGGTATCGAAATCTAATAGCTTATCCACCAGGCTCGCTGCAACTCTCAGCAATAAGCTAGGCAAGGGCCATAAGGGCAATACGTGGAAGATAAGAATATATGGTTGTAGTAGCTTCTCTCTGCATTTGCATCCCTCCTGGCTAAGTGGAAATTGTATGAATAAGCATAATAATGTATATTGTGTAAGTATTTGGAACAAAAGCTGTAATATGAAAATATCTTCCAAAAAAAAAAGGCTTGCTGAGATTCTTGCCGGAGTCTTCTCAGTTTAAGTGTATTCCGAACCGGTGGTAAATTCAACTGTATTCAATAACTTAACGTTCATAAGTGCCTTATCAGGGCCTTAACTGAATATATAACTTGATTTTGAATCTGTCATATTTTACACGACTTACCTATAGTTCATTGGAAT
Organism: Polyploca ridens; assembly: GCA_951394255.1. Taxonomy (NCBI): domain Eukaryota; kingdom Metazoa; phylum Arthropoda; class Insecta; order Lepidoptera; family Drepanidae; genus Polyploca; species Polyploca ridens. The sequence continues at coordinate 12,597,479 of OX596250.1, forward strand.
ACCTACAATTGTAATAGCAGATTTGGGCCCCATGCTTATCACCCTCGGGTATTGCATCACTACCATGTAGAGATTGGGGTGAAACACAAACTAGATTGTATGGTACTACAAGGTATGCTTGCACTTACCTAAAGTCGTAAATGGACCCATATATCCTTCGCATGCACCTCAAAAGCCTGGAAAGGTTGTCCTTCCTGCATATCGAACCACCTTTCGGAATGTGGTTCATAAACTGTAATCAGAATATTAAACTAACATTATGGCAACAAACTGCGAAAGTTTGAACCCAGACGAACCGCAAAATGTCTCGCAGACCGGAATATAAAAACACAACAGATTTGAACGTCAAGTCATTTCTCATTTTTTATTACCACAACCTTATTATAAGAAAAGAAAAACTTAAGAAAAACTTTAAATTATGGCACGTCGAAAAGGCGTTCTATTGAAGTTTTAATATTTTAGTACTTTTTAAACTTTCGCGAACTAAATTCAATGTATCGGGTCTATTCGCGCACAGATTATTATCAAAATTTAATTATAAGTAATTGAGTATTGTATTGTTCACTAATGGATGATATAATTGTGAATTGTATTTTTTATTTATCAAGAAGACTGGTAGGTGTCAGCTCACATAGAGACGCAACACGATGCTTTAAGATAGCTCGATGTGAACTGATCCTTAGTGGCTATTGACGCCTAAGCACGCCTAATAAATAGAGCTTAAAGTATTAGTAGAATGTTATGGGACACAATTTTAATTTGTTTTAAACATCTCCCATCTCCAGTTTCATCACTAATCACTGTCGTCATCCTAGGTCCGTATTCTAGAACGTCGTCATTCAATGCTCAAGTCTAGTTTTGAGTCGATATTAAAACAATTGAATTTGAAACCAGCACCATAGATATTAGGTTTATTTTCGATGAACACGATTTATTCTTTAGACTTGATCTGAGTTTTGATACAGGCGTTCGCGTCTAAACTGAATATGGATTCTTTATTAACTCACTGTTCTTTAATTTTCTAGTCAACAACTTTCTGAACCATTAATAGTAAAATAATTATTAGACCTGCCAATCGCCAAGTGTCTTATAGCAGCCAGCAGGAAAAGCGCCCGTTCTCCACCATAGATTCCACCGTTCTTCTCCAGTAGTGCTGTAACCCTGATACATCCGCCAACCACGCTCGGCACACACCTGCCAATTTGATAAATATTCAATGCCAATCTTCACAAGGGGGAAGGGGGGTTTACCCATGTAAAGATAAGAGAAATAAAAATACCTTAGCTCATTTGACCCATATCAATAAACATATAATAACTAGCGGTCCCCCGCGGTTTCACCCGTGTTCCCAGGATAAAAAGTAGTATTCTTAATACTCGGGGATAATAGCTTCCTATTATTGAAAGATTTTTTTGAATAGGACTGGTAGTTCCAGAGATTAGCCCGTTTAAACAAACAAAAAATATTCCGCTTTATTATATTATAGTATAGATAAATAAATATCCTGGGACATTCCTTACACACGGTTGGTTATCTGATCAACTAAGCAGAACTTGTACTATGGAAAGAAGATAACTGATACACTACATAATATACCTACTACATTTTGTTTGTAAATATTTAATATACATAATTCCACCCAGACTCAGGACATACAGACATTTTCATGCACACAAATGCATGTCCTTGGTGGAAATCGAACCCACGACCTGCAGCGTGATAGGTAGAATCTTATCAAACCACGCCAACTGGCCCGTCATATTCGGTACAATAATTACGTAATATTGATAATACTATCGAAAATAGTTTTGTTTTTTATATATTTGGAATGTCTTTTCCAGTTTTTAACTCCTCAAAAGATCGTGGTATCAATGGACGTCTTGTCTTTGATTGCTGAATAAAGCATAGATGGGATTCAGCAAATTGTAACTTGTCACAAAAATTACATCTAACCTAGCAAGTAAATCTTTTTTTTTACAATCTAGGGACTTTCAAAGCCAGAGTGACTAGGTTTCTTTTGGGTACGCGTGCTCCATCTTAGGCTCCGCCATCGTCCTTTATGGACGGGTAGTGTCCAAACGCAAGCCCATCTTGATTCACCAAGTGCTTCCTTATAAGCGTTAATGCTAATGTACTTCTTAGGAAATATTCTAATAAAAAAACCGGACAAGTGCGAGTTGAACTCGCGTGGATAGAGTTCCGTACAAACTCATTGTTGAAAAACATGTTCTCCGTTCCAACTGTACATGTAAGTTTGTACGCATATAATATTAACAGATTTTCCATGTTATTTGAAGACCATAGACTTAGGAATAGGTTTTCCTGTAATCTGTAAGTAAAATACTAACCCCCTACTATTATTCATAATCGCGTTTTAACTAAATCAGTGTAATAGTGTGCCCCGTCTCACTCTTTCGATCAACAAATATCACCTGTCAGATAAAGACTTCGGAATTTTAGCTAATCAACGTTTGATAACTTTATTATGAATAAGGGGGTAACTATATTATTTTCAAAATTTTAGGCCTAGTAGTTTCGGAGGGTGGGGGGGGGGGGAATAGTCAATTTTTATTTAGTTTCTTAAATAACATTAAAAATAATTAATTTAAAATTATAAAAAAATATAGTTAGGTACTTGAGAGGTACATCACAACAAGCCCTTTCATTTGATATAGGTACCACATGGTACAGTACACAAAACTTATTTCAAATTTTCTAATTTGTCCCCCTGAAGTGACCCTCATATTCTATCTTCATTTATTTACAATACACATCCGTTTTTTCATTACACACAGAAATTCATATGTGTACAAAATCTCAACTTAATTTGTCTAGCTAGCAGATTCAAAGCAAATCGGCTGTGATAGACGGACAGACAGACAGACACACGAGCGATCCTATAAGGGTTCCTTTTTTCCTTTTGAGGTACGGAACCCAAAAAACATAGTTAAACGACAGTGATTACAAACCATTGATATAATTATTCGTCTGTGCTGTAGCCATACACGGCCTTCCAGGAAATTATTTCCATCACGGAAATAGGGTAAGTATATATATGTCAACTATTTGAGGTATGTGCATATATTTACTCAATTGGGTCTAGTTACGTTACAAGTAATGGCTCGTAATTACATACAGCGTGTCCTTTGTGACAGATACTTTGATCAGAGTAGAGACAAATGGATATAAATGAAAAAAAGTGCCTACTTAATTAGCATTAGTTTAAAGGCATTGTATCAAAACTAACATTGATTTAAATTAACTTGAATGTGTGTGGTAATAGTTAAAACACGCATACATTCAAGGCCGAGTTAGAATTTCGTCAAATTTGGTAAGTAGGGATTTAGGAACTTCAGATCCAATAATAGGACATTGGATAGTGTAAATGTGGGCTTTGTTTTCATTAGTATGCATTAATTTCATTTAGAACCACCTATATCGTCAGCTAAAAGTCAACCATGAAGTTTTAACTAGTAGATTTTATAGAAAAGGAAAAGAACAATGCGTCATCTTACATGTACTGCCTAATAGGTACTGTGCTGAATTTAAGCATCGCCAAAATCATGTCATACAATTATATCCTGTCCACTTACTGCAGGTGAAAAAAATTGTGAAGAAAGTACCTTAACCAGTAGACTGGGCCCCGATCCATTATCATTCAGCCGGAAAATGAAAGGCTCGTCATTTTCGAAGCAACCCTCCATGATTCCACATCTCCTAAAAAAATAAACATTACGAGAAACAAATACAAAAGACACAATCTCAAAGTACTAAACAAACTAACCTTCATATCAAGCTAGCTCTGAGATTCATCATTGTAAATATTGTTAATGAGAGTACATGTGTACGGGACTGTCAATCGCATGTCAGCTCTTCATTGCAGCCGATATTCGATTCGAAACTTTGTGACTTGTGTAAAATCGTAACACGTTAGGTTTACGTTAAAGTTAGGGCGCGAGGGGACTGCCCGTCTCGCCCGCCCGCCCAGCACTGTCCGTACTACTGAATGCTTACATTGCAAGTCGGGGTAAGGTATGGGGTAAGGTAACCCCCGTGATTTATAATCGAGGGTTCGTGACACGAGCTTTTCTGTAAAAAGTTGACGTAACAACTATAATGTAATGCATTTTGAGAATTTTGTTGGGGTCGCTTTTTGTGTATCGCTTGTTGTATTACTCGTACCCTCGTACAATCGTTTGGAGATTGCTTATAAAGATTAATTAAAAAAAGTCCTACCTGTTAATCAGATTTATCTACTTACTATATTTCTGGAGTATGATGTCTTTTTTATTATTGAAATAAAACATGTGTATCAACTAAAATTTCTTTAATTAAAAATTTTCGCTCTTTTACAATTACCCCTAATTTCTGTTCAGATAAGTTGGTGTAATATTTGACGTATGGTTATGCCTGGTTATGTTAAATGTTACACCAACTCATGTGTGTAATGAGGCATCAAAGTTCAAATGGAATTGCATTCATCCATTAATAACTCTGCATTCATATTATTACAGATACTCACATAAGCGCCTTAGAACGTATTCTGATTGTACGATTTACATTCAAAATTTAACATTGAATATTATAAAACTTAAGAGTTCGTATATATGTTTGAACGCAATAATGTCAAGAACTACCAGGCTGATTTAAAAAAAGGCTAACATCATGGGTACAGTTCATACATACATAATTGTTCTTGAGACATAAAAATTATCTATTATCTAAAAGAAAAAATAAAACTCAATCACAAACATTTGCACAATCGATTTATTCAATATTGAAGGCTGATGAAATTAAATCGGAATATTCTGAAACTTCATCGATTCGATGGAAGTATGGAAAACTCATACCACGATACAAAATGAATTCAACTGCTTTACTATTAACTAGCAATCCCCCGCGGTTTCACTCGCGTTTCGCGTGATAAAAATTTAAAAGCCTTTAGGACTCGGGGATAATGTAGTTTTCTATTAGGGAAAGAATTTTCAGACACCTACACCCAAACATACAAACTTTAATTATCTCATCACATCTCACTAATATTATAAATGCGAAAGTTTGGATGTTTGTGAGTTTGGATGTTTCTACCTCAATCACGCTTCAATAACTCAACGGCTTTGGATGAAAATTGCCACACCAATAGAATTTGTTCTGGATTAGGATACATTACATTACATCGGATACTTTTAATCCCGGGTAAGCAATATACCTTGGGTACGCGGGTAAAACTGAAAGGCGTAATTGGTAATTGGATAAAAAGTGGCTGTAATTGAATGAAGTGTTAACTAAAATTATACTCATTTCCGTTATAATTATCCCTTATGATCACAAGGTTAAGTTAACAGTTAATAACAGGTACTTATATATCTTCTCTGTAATTATACAATATTTATTGTGCAAAACCTAGTTATATGGTACAGAATATCGTGAAGGTTTTTTGCAAGGTTCATTTATTAACCTTAGACAAGGTTCAGAGCAAAAATTATCATGGGCAAAGACTACATACCTACTACTTACCTACTGTAGTATACGATTACAGTTACACAGTTAGGGTCTGTCAAGAAGGGGCGTAACCGCGGCAAATACAAAAAATGCTAAAAAATACGCGCTATGCTTGTGGACCCAATGTATTGGAGACCCAGTACCTCGCCGTACGCGCGTAATGCATTCGCGCGAGAGAATAGCTGCAAAATCGCCCCTCCTGGACAGGGTATCCATTAGATTTGTTTTGACGAGACCTTTTCATTGTAGGTGATGAGGATCACGGCCCCTTTTCTCGCGTCTTCGACATCAACATTATGTAGAAAAAAATTGTGGATAGCTTAAACGTCAAAATGTATTTAATTTTAAGGATGGAAAATTCTGATGATTCAGTAAGCATAACGAGATTGAACCTATTAGGTATATCGAATCTCATTCAATGGTAACTTCAGTAAATTTGACCTTCATAAGCGCCTTTCTGGGGCCTAAATTGAATAAATGGCTTATTCATAGATCGGTCAGCTGAACTTTCGCTGCACCTTGACAAGTTCAGTCAAGCGTTAGTTTACTATGAAGAAAATAGGTTTTATCATAAAATCATAAACATTTTAGTTTAGGAGTAAGAAGCCTCAGATAGGCGGATGGATGGACACGGAGTACGGTGTGCGGAATCCTAAAGAATATTAAATAGTAATTAGTAATTAGTTACTCCCTGCGATCTAGACCAGCGGAAATTTGCATGTTATGCGTAATTGTATTTGTAAATACCTACATCTTCAAGCACTTACTAACATTTGTAACTTAAAAAACATACGCGTCGAACATAGAACCACCTCTTTTTTGCAGTCGGTTGAAAATACCTTTGCAACAAAACTGGTCAAACAAGCCTATTCAAGATTACATGTTTGTGCCCCAATCACGCATCAACGGGTGAGCAGATTTGGATGAAATTTTGCACACCGATAGAATATGTTCTGGATGCCAATAAAATAATACGTCCCTACGACGAGGTTTGAACCCCGCCGTACCGTAGGTAGCTACACAATGTAACAAGCATACGGCCCGCCTGATGGTAAGCGATTGCCGAATTGCCTATGGACGCTTGCAATACCAGGGGAATCACTCGCGCGTTGCCGACCCTGCTTAAAACTCTTCACACCCTTCTTGAAGAATCCCATGCTGTACTCCATTGGGAAAACAACGGCGGGGAGCTCATTCCACAATCCAGTCGAAAATAATACCTCCTGAACTTTATATGTTATTGATTATTGTTAAATGCTAACCTTTTACGAAATTCAATTTTTCCATTACCGTCAAATGCTGTTAGTTCACTTGAAAACTTTGTACGAAAGGTTACGGTTACGGATAAATGAAAGTTAATTTAACATAAATTGATTGTAATAACTTTGAATTCCAAACAATGTACAATGCAATTATGCCAAAATAAATGGTCGTTTATCATTAAAATAAACGTTTCCCCAACTTTGAAGGTTGCCCACAAAATATGTTCAAGCTCTGAATAAAGGTATGTACATACTATTAGATAAAGCAATGAGTTTGTCCTCATGTCCTTTTATAAGATTTCTAAATGGCGCTGTCGTACTTTGGCAAATAATTTAAACTAAAACTTGGGGGACTTGCAGTGACGTTGTATTTTCGATTTATTGTTTCTTTTTAATGTAATCATGGGATAGTTGGTTTTATTGCATGGCTAGCTTTCCACCTCCCAAGTTCAACCACAGTCCCTCCTTAGGGGTGGAATTACGGGAAATCCTTTATTTATACATCCTCAGGGATATTTATCTGAATATCCAACTATCTATTTCTATATCTATTTACCTTACATCGGTTTAGGATGTCGGTTGTCTGATGCCAGTCAATCAGTGTAAGAGTTTTATTTATGGGAGAGGTAGAGAGAGCATTATGCGTTTCACTCAAAGAGCTCTTCTACTGAATAACGGCATATAATATAAATCAAAACATTATTATCACTTGATTTTTCAAGATGTCTAAAAAAGTCTATAACACATTTTAGTAAGCTACGGTGTTACGCCATACCGTCTCGTCGCCCTGAAAAATCTCTTTTCAGCCTTATTGAAGAACCCCATGATAACATTTACACAGTTACAGCAAACGCCCCCAGTGTGAACTTGCCCTTTTAATTCCGAAAATATCCAAAAATAATTCAACTACCAACAACGGACATGGTAATTTCTGAGTCTGACACCCACATTAGCTTTGAACGCAACTATAGGTAAAGTGCAAGGTCAGCTTGCAACTCTATTTTAATCCATGGTATATCATCAAGATTACTACTACATTATTTAGCTACTTTCGCGAGTTAAGAGTTTGCTCCAATTTCCCTACAAAATTTATTTCTGCATAATATCTATCGGTATTCTAATTACGTTTAAGCTTGTAAAATAAACATTTCTATTAATTTATGAGGTGATAATTAGCCTAAGGATCTCCACTGCTGAACATAGGACTTCCACGTCGAATGTTTTTGGGTCGCTTGCATCCAGCGGCGCCCAGCGCTGACTCTGAACAGGTCGTCAGTCCACCTAGTGGGACGTCTCGTCCCACTCGGCGCTTTCCAGTACGTGGTCGCCACTCGAAAACCTTTCTTCCCCAGCGGTTATCGGCTCTTCGAGCGATGTGGCCTGCCCATTGCCACTATAGCATACTAACTTTACGAGCTATGTCCGTCGTTTTTGTTCTCGTACGAATGTCCTTGTTTCGGACCCTGTCACATAGAAACAAAGCTAAACGACCGAGCTTATTTATGCCGCCAGCAGTAAAACGTCACGTCTGAATTCCGTATGTAACATGCACTGATTACTGATTTTTTGTCTTCAGACACAAGGTATTCTGGACTTGAAGATATGCTGTATCATCCCGAACACCGCAGCTCAGTCGAGTTGGATTCTTCGATTGACCTCTATTTCGAACTTGGGTAGTTGAGGTGGTTTTTATAATAAAGAAATATTTTTTTTGTACTAAAGTATAATTCAACAAACACACTGGCATAAAATCTTTGGAAATATTTAAAAACCAACAGATGTAAAATATATCTGACAAACAGTTTCCCGCGCAATTATATTAATTTTCGGTTTTTACTGGTCTTCGGTGTTCCAAAGCGAGTTGGTAACCATCGGTAGCCTTCATCATAATATCAAGCTTGACTTTGATGTGAGGAACTGGACTTGTTTCAATATCTTCTATTATTCTATACCGGCGGATGATGGTTGATAATACTGTCTTCACTGACATTATGGCGTATTGATAACCTAAGCAAAAAAATAACATTATATTCCTGAGTTATTTTTATAAATGTCCCACTGCCAGGCATTTCCCCCCATTGCCCCTTTCTTTCTATTGAGAGATGATTTACATGTTAGATCTGTGTTAGTAAAAAAACAGAGACAAATTGATTTCAAAAATGGTCATACTAAGTCATTGAGCTATACGAAGTGGGCACACTTCCTGATTTTCCTTAGATTTACATAATCTATTAGACTCTTATCAATAAGTATTCCTTAGCTATGCATTTATACAACTCTTTTTCTTCGGATCTGGTTTCCATATAAATAAATAGCATATTTGATGTTTTCCTTTGGTAAATTATATGAAACATACTTATCAAGAGAAACTATTCAATCGACATTTTCAACAAAACCAATCCTTGTTCGTATCGACATAGAAATCATATAAGACTATATTGCATGCACGATGCCCTATGTCAACCTATGATTGCATAATATTTAAGAGATTTTGATAGCAAATGATTTGAATCCTAAATCTAATTCAAATAAAATTCATGAATTGATTGTTTTTGAAATTAAACTCTACGTTAATAATTCATCTTTTATTTGAGTTCAATTGTTTCGATCTTCATCAACATCAAGACTTGACTTATGTTTGCGTTAATAACGGACAGGTTTTATACATAAACATTTCTGTAATGATGTTTTTAATAATCTAAATAAATAATTGAATTTTATGGAGAATAAAAAAGAACGCCGCTCGACCACAGTAAAGAATAAATATTTAAAAAAAAACCGCGCTTGATCTTTGACTTACGCTTACGTGTATGATCTCAAATACGTCATTAAGAATTAGTTGGGTCCCTATGACAATAAGATGCACATGCAGTTATTACTAAGCCGTAGATACACAACTATTAATTAGCATAAGTATGAGAGAGTAAGCAATTAGAGCAAACTACCTATTGGCATGAGTATGAGATCATTACACCATACCTGGCATGGCACTACTTAATGTAGCAACTTGTAAATTTGTGGAATCTTATATTATACAGGGTGTTGTTTTGGTCGGCGACAAGCGACCCAGGAGCGGTAGTACATAATATATATTCCCCAAAAATGGACTTAATTCCATTAAATACTGTAAATATGTTGAGAAATACCTTATTCAATTTGAAATAAAATTACCGCAAGGTATGGTTACTAGGCACGTGCACAGACTAGAGCTAGGCGCAAGCCGCCATCGCCCCACCCCTTTACTCCCTCGTACACCCGTTGAGTATTATGTCTACACTTTAGCTTATAACATGATTTAAAAAAAAAAAAAAAAATTAAAAAAAAAAAGTTTTTTTAATATTTTTTTAGCACCAGTATCATTTGTTTTATCGACCCTGAGTCGCTCGTCGCTGACCAAAACAACGACCTGTATACCTGCTTTTACACAATCACTTAGTCATGATATATCGACTTGTTGTGTTTCCACATTTTAATATTGTAAATAATAGAATTTATATTAGAATAATAAATAGTAGAGTCAGACTTTTCATAAGTGCCTGCGAAGGTTTATGTGAATAAATGATTTTGAATTTTGATTAGAATAAATTTTGATTTTGTATAATTTCATGATTCAGGATCCTTCTAAATTTGGTTTATTATTTTACTAGATATTTTGATTCTAAAAAAGATAATATGAAAACGTTTTTTATATTGTATACCTACCTACATCTAATAAAACTACAAAGTTATACCTATCCAATAATTCAAATAAATCTAAAAATATCAAGGCATGGTCGAAGTATGTTTGTTTGTTTAAAAAAACTGTACTACAAAAGGCAATTCCAGACTTACCAACACAATTCCTAGGTCCATTACTGAAAGGCATAAAGCTGCAAGCGTGTGCTAAGTTAAATCGTTCGGGTAGGAACCTATCGGGGTCGAAACTTTCAGCGTCGGGACCCCAATACTTAGGGTCTCGGTGAGCGCCCCATATCGAGACTACCACTCCTGACCCGGCCGACAAAACCCGTCCGGAAGCTACAAAAAGAAAGTACAGTATTAAATGAGTAAAGTCTTGCCAATTATGTCCGAACAGATAGGCTGAGATCTCGGATCTGAGACCCACACTGATATTTAAATTTCTAACGTGTATATGTAGGTGGGGGTTGAGAAAATTCTCGTACTCCACTTCTTACACATTATAATAAAGAAAGAGATAATAGATAGATTAACAGTAGTGACTGTGATTACAAAATAGGTGTTAATATCACCTATTTTGTAATCACAATCACACATCCTAGAGCCATTTCATCTAACTTTAGGAAAACAGGATACAAATCATTTATTTTTATAGTTACTTACTTCGTACGACTAAATAACCAGAAACGAGATTAGGTACATGCTTTTACATACAAATAAGTAGGTAATTGTATTAATTAATCAGCCCACATAATAACGACTTCTGAGTCAATTACAATTTCTAATTTATTGGTAAAGGTCCTCAAACGAACACGGTTCTACCTGAAGGAAATGATGAACCTATGGGAAATGAGTCCAAAAAATAAAAAAATCCTGATGAACTTACGTAGCGTAGTGTCAGTTAATATTTTTCTAATGATGAAGGGTACTGGTGGAAATAATCTAAGTGATTCCTTTACCACTCGCTCTAAATATTTAAGTCTCAATAAATCTGCTTTCACTAGAGGACGATCAGAATCACCAAATACTTCGTATACTCTGTAAAAAGAAAACTATGTTTAAGAATATAAAATTTGGATCTAACCTAATTGTAACTAAAACCCTAATTCCCTACAAATTAGAAAGCCATTAACATCATTAATCGTAGACATGGTAATCAAAAGTAGACTTAAATAAACCCTAAAATAACTTAATATCCCTTTAAATGATTCCATATTAGACACGCAACCTTTCATTTAGGCAACAATTTAGAACAATGCCTGATGCTTCTATAACCATTTAGTCCAATCGAGTTCCTATACAATTGTCCTATTTATACATACAGTAATCTTTGTGATATCATTTTAGTCGAATCATCTTTATATCATTATCATATCAGCCTAATGATGTCCACTGCTGAACATAGGTTTCTCCCATTAACTTCCACCTCGAACGGTTTTGGGCCGCTTGCATCCAACAGAGCCCAGCGACTGTCGGTCCACCTGGTGGGAGGGCGTCCCGCACGGCGCTTTCCAGTACGTGGTCGCTACTCGAGAATCTTCCTTCCCATCTTTATATTTAAAAAGACAAACAAACAAACTGACTTTCATTTATTATATTAGTAGGATACAAGGATTTGGAGTTACTTACTCTTCATACACTTTTTCTTGTATTTCGGGATATTTGCCCAAAAGTTTCATGGTATATCCAACAGCTGTCGCAGAGGTATCTGTTCCAGCTACAGTCAAAGTGAGCAACTCCTCTCTCAATTCGAGATCAGTGAACCCTTGTTTACCACCAGATAGCGATATTAGGAGGTCGAGGAACGTTTGTTTTCTGTATTTTTCTAAACCTGTAAATAACTGATAGATATTAAAGTAGCCTTAGGTAGGACTTGAAGCGACTCAACACCTGGATCACATAAAATAATTTTAAATTCATTTTGTACATAGTCATGAAACAGAACCATATTGTGATGATAGGTGACCTATATGTGAAAGATAATGGATAAGACGGAAGTGAATGCTGGTATGATGGAATGAAGAGCAGAATGGAAGAAGCACTACCTGTAATCTGAGATTGCAGCGTCCCCAAGTGATTGTAAAATGATGAGTAATCAAGAATGACTAATCTAAAACTAACTTGATTGAGTACAATTAGTTATATTTTACCATAATCCTCTTCGGCTTCTGTTTTTCTTTCTTTTTCATCATTTAAGTTATTTCTCTTTTTTTTGATAACCTGAAATGAAAAAAAACTGCTTTTGAACAATGTTTGCTCATATTTTTTGGTACCCATATTGGCCATCTGAACTAAGCCCGTTACAAATCAAAGTTTGTTGCAAATATTATATGAATCTTCGAGTACACCAGAATAGCAAGAAGTTAAATGAGTTTTGAACACATAAATAATGGACATTTAGTTTCTGAGATGTAATTTTTTTTATATAAACCTAGCCCAGTGGTTTCACATGCGCTTCCGGAGGAACTTGTCCTGGATAAAACCAATATAGGTATATGATATTCCAGGATGTAGTACTCAATCTGTGCGCTTAATTCCACCCAAACCCGTTTACTAACAAACATTTGCATTAATAATAATTGTTACCTCATCGGCAAAATTGTGCATCGTAGTCAAGCATTCCTGGTGTTCCTTGTACTGCGGGAACAGCTTGAACAACCAGTCTGGCTGCAGCCACAAGTGGAATATCCTTTCACAGACCAGGTTCAGGATCCGATTTATTGCCAACAGGAATGGGAAATCTGGGTTGTTCAGTGTGTTTATTTGGACTCCCATTGTTGTTTCTGTTCAAAATATGTGTTTCTATAAAATACTTATTATCTATTCAAGTTATAGGTAGGCTTTATGCTGTTCTGCAATTTTATTACCCTTCTCATACCTCATACTGGTATTGAGCGACATAATATTAAGGTGATACACCACACATTTTGAGGTGAGATTCTCTAATTTCAACTCTTTCGATTCTATGTCTATTATATCTTATACATGAAGGATTATCTTATATGAATACGACGTTGAACTAGATGAACGCAATCTAAGCGATATTTAAGTTCAAGAAATTGATCCAGCCCTCCGGAGACCAGCGGGCGGAGAGCTTTTTTCGCTAACGCATCAGCTTGGCTATCCAAAGAAGAAACGCTGCCAGCCTGCTGGGAAGCTGGCAACCTTGGTAGCAGCGGTAGACTCGACGATTTTTTTAACCGACTTCAAAAAAGAAGGAAATTCTCAATTCGAATGTATTTTTTTTTTATGTTTTATGTTTGTTACCTCATAACTCCGTCATTTATTAACCGATTTGGAAAATTCTTTTTTTATTTGAAAGGGTACACTTCCTGTTTGGTCCCATTGTCATTAGATCAGGATTTGATTACTTCTTAGTGTACTTTGAAGTCGGTTTAAGTTTTTTTTTAAAACAGTCCAATTATTTTATATACAGATTGTATTCTGTACGTATTTGTTGTTAAATAAAAAGTTTTGAAGTTTAGGTTAAAATATAACAATAAGTTTACGAAATTAATAGGACTTAGGTCCTTAAAATTACGTAGCTCCGTTCATAACTCGGAAAAATAGGTCAGTAAAGCAAATATCCATCGCTCATCAATTACAAATAATTCTAAGGTAAATTACAAAGATACTCAATCATACTTGCGTGTACGACAAAAATAAATCAAGAACACGCCACAGTTAATAATACATGCAAACCCAGCTATTATATTTAATCAATTCATTATTTTAATCAAAGTCTGGGGGAACAAATTGTTTGCAAACATAAACTTCTTATCGAACACTATACATTTATCGCTGACTAGCTGTCCCACGCGGTTTCACCCGCGTGCCCGCGATAAAAAGTTGCCTATGTCCTTCTCCATACCATAGGCTATCTCTATCAAAAATATGGATGAAATCGGTAAATTCATTCTTAATGAATAGCGTGACCAAGGGAAATAGGGATTCATTTATATATATATATATAGATGTCGATGATTAATGGCCAATATCCATAAAAAATTATAAACAATACATAGGAACTAATTAACTAAGTAATTATCTAAATACCGAAAGTCGATATACTAAAATTGCAACACTAGAATGTCAGTTGTCATGCGAAAATGATCGGCCAGCTGAGATACTGCTTTTAAACCAACTGTGAGTAAACTGTTCCAAACGATCATTCCTTTGGTTAAACAGTCATTAATCCTCTACGCACGTACCTACTATACTTAATTTTTATTATGTACCTATTTTTATGGTATAGGTACAAGGTGTTATATTCTTATGAATATGTAGTTTTCCTGCTACGTCATAGAACTAGTTTTGGAATGGCTTTGCTCATTCTAAATCCTAGCAAAAATGGGTCATTCAATGTAAAAAAAATATGTTTACAACCCTGGGATAAAAATGCTAATTTCTATGGCATGCCGGCGAATCGCGACTATTCGCGACCAAAACCGTTATGTTGTTGTTATGTTTTGCGGGGTTTATAAAATATTTAATGTATATTAACATGTTGCTGGTAATGTAATCTCAACATTGGAATTGATTCAAAACCCTCTAAAATGTTTTTCAACACATTCGCTCGTAAAGTGACATTTATTGTAAAATACAAGTCTGTATTTTTCCTCGCAAGAGTGTTGAAAAACGTCGTATGACACGCGTGTACATTAAATTATTAATATTATTATTGCTTAATACTTACCGCCTGGAGTGTTAATAATCAAATTTGCACACATGTATCATAATGTACTATTATATTTTAGTACAAATCAATGTATGGATCTCGCCATGATTCTTTGTTTAGTGTCGAACGGTAAGCTATAAATAAAGTTTTTTTTTTACTTACGGCAAACGGAGTCTAGGGTATACGAGTTAAGGTGTGGCCAGATGCTGAATTTTCCAATTCCCGTATAATAAGATAGTTTCTTAGTCAGTTTTTCACTCTGAGCCGAAAAAACGTCGACGAAATTCTCTATGACTTTTGGACTGAACACTGGAACTAAGATTTTTCGACGTCGCCTCCAAATGGAAACTGTTGAAAATTATAAAGCTTTTCTTAAATATTTCTGAATGCTTACATGTCTGATATACACCAAAATGTTGTTACTAAAATTACTAGTATTCCTAGGCATGTTAAAAATACGGTAAATTTTATTACAAGGTTAGAGAAATATAATAAGAATGGCATAATGATAAGATAACTTTGCTGAGTTTCTTGCCGGATACTTCTCAGTTGAAGGCCGACTTCCGACCTTCACAAGTTCCCCTCTTGGGTCTAAAGTGAATAAATGGCCATTTTTTAACACAACTTTTTCTTTTTTATTATTTCCTTAATATGTTAAAGCGATAATAAAGGATAACGCAAGTCCACGTAGGGGCATAGGCCTACTGTAATAAAAACAAGCCCATTAACCTTGCAAAGGAAGTTGACTCGGTCAGATTTATGTACGTTTTCGCAGAATTTGGCACAGTAATGTAGGTCATCTACGTGATAATTTTTGTTAGCTCCATTTTCCCCAATACACATGAAAATTGTGATAATATAACATATCTTATTTTTTTAAATTATTATTTCTTTTATGCGCTTATTCGCTCAAGGATAGATTCTATACTCGGTCAAAAAGCGACACGCGTTGGGAGTGAGAGACATGGAGATTCACCCTACTTCGGCCGTAATAGGGTGCTGCTTTAGTGCGATATAAGAGCAGCTTACAGCTTAGCTTAGCAGCTCACATATAACTTAATATATCTTGGGAAATTCTTCACTCACATGCAGCCATCTGATTCCAAACTATTAAGAGATTTTATTATGGAAATCACCTACATACAACATTTTAGTACAGTTAGAGCATAGCATTCTTTTGCTCAAAGAGCAGCTCCACTGGGTAAGTACCACCATCTTACAGAATACCGCAGCCAAATAACAATTTTGTGTTCCTGCGTGTGAATAATGGAGGGGGGAAGGGTCGGTAATGCGTGAGTGATGCCCCAGGTGTTGCAAGAGTCCCTTGTTGCAACACCCATGGCATCACAAGCGTCCATAGATCTATCAGTCGTATAAAAAAACGTATTACAAAACGGACTTGATCAAACAGATAGTTCATGCACACAAGTCTGGTAATGGTGGAAACGGTGGCACTGGTAGCAGTGAAATCAGATGGCTGTGTGAAGAACGTACCAAGATATCATTATTTTTTATTACTGCTCCCTCAGTACGAAGTCAAGGGAAATATGCCAGTCTTGGACCCATTATCATCGACTTGAAGCTAAACTATATTCATCTAATTTGGTTACCTGGTGCAAATATCCCTCCGTATCCAATAATTTTTCTGATAAATCTGTGTAGGTCATCCTTCTCTAGACAAGTCTTCACCAACATCTCCGTGTCAACAGGGTTTACCATTACTGTTGGAAATATTTGTTAACATTAATTTTATTTTGTCACTCCATCAGAACTTGTACGAAAGTGATTGTCAGCATCAAAACAAGCTTAATCTAGATAAGCCCTATACTTTTAAGTTTAGCCTCTCTTAATTAGTTATAACGTTATAGTCCTATATCTCATCCATGACTTTGTGGCTGGATGAGGTTTAAGCCTACGACTTTCTAAAAGCTACCGTCCACTAGGCTGTACCGGCCGCGGGCGGTGCGGAGCGGGATTGGTGTAATCGCAGGCATTTTAGGTGCTCGAGATTTTTTCTACTTTTAAGTAATAATCGTATTTTTTTATTGAAAATTGATAGTAAGAAACAAAACATATACGTCGAACAAACGTGTTTTTTTTAAATTACTAGGCTACTATTCAATTTTCATAATTTCAATCTAATGTAATTTATTGCTTCATGTAAGGTGTGACAGTATCAAATTAGTCCACAACATGAGACCTGCAAGGGCACTGCAACGTTAATTGGTAATTAGTTAGTTTAGTTCATCGTAAATCAAGTGATATGCATTTATTAAAAAATAATTGAACGATGAGAACTTTATCTTTGCACGTATCGTAATCTTTCCGAAATCTCACAATATCTCATTCCGATTTGTTGTGTCTATGACTTTTTCTCTTTTGTTTATATAACCATGATTGAATGATCTTGAACGTACAAATTACTGACTTACCATAGTAAAGGATATGGCCCAGCCAGCCTTTCACTAGTCCATCATATTCCATACTGTCGTAACTGATCGTTTGCAATGTAGACATGATAGCTGAAAATTATTTGATGACTTGAAATCTAAACTGAATTATAAAGAGATAGAGCGTTATGAGTTTGTATGTATGTGGAGGGTAATCTCTACTAAACCGATTTGAAAAATTAGGAATTACAGTTTACAGGAAGATACAGTGAATTTTTTATTAGGGAATGAACCTTCTATACTGTAGTACTATTTGTTATTCTGTGGTAGTAAGTAATTTAGTTTTTAATTGAAGGAATCTGTGTGCAAAATTTTAAGTTCCTAGACCTTGTGGTTTGCTGAGCAGTGTGCTGATATTCAGACAGTTAGTTTCTCCTTTTATATATGTGTATCGATATACATTTAATAATAATATAATAATAATAATAATAGCCTTTATTTTCAGACGATAATACATGATTAAATTAAATTTGTTGATTTTATATAATTAATAAGTTTTATGATAAATATCTAAATTTTATGTGATTTAAGTGTTTAATTTGCCTCGACAAGCCTGTCTGTTTGTCCTCTATTGACAAAGGCCTCCTCCAATTGTCTCCACAACATTCTATTCCTGGCTGTTCTGGCCCACATGCCACCAGCGACTGCTTTTATATCATCAGCCCACCGCCTGATAGGTCTGCCGCGATTTCTCTTCCTTTCCTTTGTTAGTAGTTTTACTCCATTTTTCTTTTCCCCGTAGTGTATGTCCTGCCCAATCTTAAGCTTTCTGACCGAGACTGTAACATCTTTTGTTTTTGTATGTTTCTTCACAATTGTGGTTCTTATTCTATCAGACAATCTTTTTCCCATCATGCTCCTCTCCATGGTGATTTGACAAGATTCTAACTTTTTGGGATGTGATTTATTTAACGCCCAAGTTTGGCAGCCATACGTAAGAACAGGTAAGATACAGGTATCGAAGAGTTTTGATGGCCATACGCATTTCGTTATTTTTCATAATTTCCTTTAGACTCCATCTTTTCCAAGCGTTTCCTATGCGTCTTTCAATTTCTTTTGTAGGTAAGTCTATTGGTGAAATTACTTGGCCTAAATAGACATATTCATCCACAAGATCTATAGGATTATTGTTGATGCAGATTGATACATGATGTCCATTTGTCATGACTTTAGTTTTCTGTGTGTTCATAATCAACCCTACCTTACGACTTTCTCTATCCAAGTCATTGAGCATTGCCTGAAGACCGTCACTAGATTGTGAAAAGATTATCAATATATGTGTATCGATATACATATAATACAGCATCAATAATGTTCCTTACAACTAAAATATTTAGTTAATCGGCGAGTCCTAAGCAAATCAGAGCATGTATTTTGGAACTCAGGGATGGGAATTTGATTAATATTTTACTATGAAAAATCTTGTCTTTGACCATAATCTCTCAAGGTGAGACGATGTGACCGAAGGTGATAACCTAGCAGGTGTATTATTCTGAGTTGACCATTCAAAGGTTTTTAATTCTTTACTTGAAAAGTTTCGTTTGTTTTTTAATTGCAATTATTAATATCAAATATTTATTATCGCAAATATTGGATAAGGTATTTAAGTAATATTCATTATTTCTACTACACGCATCAATTGAGTATTTTTAAAGTATAAATTATCATGTTGTTAATCGATATTGAAGGCCTCGCGGTTAAAAATATAACAATGACATCAATTGTTATAATAGGACGCGCGTCCCTCGCGAGAAATTACGGGTTAAAATCGAAAGAAAGGATTACGTTTCTTATATTCCTACCTAAAAGAAAGCTTTTTCAATGCCATAAAACTTACCCTCAGTATCGCCAGTCAGAGAATGCGCAATGCCAAAAATAGGCACAGAATTCTTTATAGCCGGCGTCATTGCTGCCAACCTATACATATGTCTTCTCTTATATCTAAACACTGCAAACCACAGCACCGAGAGGAGAAGCAGCGACCACAGAATCATTTTGCACTTTTTGCACAACTAATTCACTGACTGCATGAGATGTTACACTTAAGCGTGAATTCGCGCTTGTCGTTGTTATGAAAATGTACAGGATTTTATATAGACATTTTCCTACATGCAGCCGCTTTAGTCCGCAGACCACTTCTCCGGTAAACAACGGGGTCTTAGAGTTCATGGTGTAGTAGGTACATAACCTTCGCACCACGAGGAAGAAGCAATCATTATGCCATTTAATACAGACTGGATATTATACAGCGTGTTGCATTTGGTTCGCGCTGAGACTAGACTGTGACATAAGGACTGCTATTATGATTGTATTCATTATCTATTATTTTTTCGTTCACGCACGTGCGTTGGGATCCTAATATGTAATGTTGCTAAGGTCGACTATGAGTGGTTGAATGAATTTTATCTATAGGCTTGCTTTGTTTGAGTACTTGACTGTTAGTAAAGAATTTTTAAAAGTGATTACTAGAATTTAATTTGTCTCTGAGACGTGTAAACTATGGAATTTGCTCTCCTATGCTGCGGCACGTAGATTACAAGCTGTCACCCGCGACTTTATCCCCAGTGAGTATAAGTATCATAATATTTACCTATGTCTTAATTCAGACTGATGTTTTATCTGTGTGCCAAATTTCGTCTAAATCAGTTCAGCCTGTTATGCGTGATTGAGTCGCAAACATCCAGAATTATACAATACTAGCAGCGAAACCCGGCGTTGCTCGGGTTAAAATACATCGCATGTTATGCATGCATATGCATGGTATTAAAAATATATAAGGATACATTTTTTAACATATTATAGATTTCTATTTTCGATATTGAGACTTTCCAGAACATTCAAATAGTTTGTTCTTTTTTTTACTCGACTGCAATCACAATTGAACTGATGAAAAGTCACTGAATTTCGATTTATATACCGAAATTTCCAGTACCAGATCACTCTAGAATATTTAGATGTACATCACTTCGATTTGGTTTTTATAGATCAATAATAACACTCGTACACATTTTGGAACTTTCCAGACCAATCCAAAAATTCTCGATCATAATAAATTGCACTCATTTATGAACTTCCCAGATAATTCGGAAAATTTCTAGAACGTTCTCGAACATTCTAACTCGATAATAACAGTTTTGGGACATTTTGGAACTTTCTAGATGAAGCCAGAAATTTGTAGAACTTTCTCAAACATTCTATATCGATTATAATAGTTCATTTCATTCATTCTAGAATTTTCTAGATCATTCCAGATATTTGTTGAACTTTCTAGAACAATCCAGATAAATTATAACCGTTTTACTCATTTTGGAACTTTCTAGATCATTCAAGAAATTTCTCGAACATTCTAAATCGATCATAATCAATTGCACTAATTTTGTAACTTTCCACATCATTCGGAAAATTTCTAGAAGGTTCTTGAACATTCTAACTCGATAATAACAGTTTTGGACATTTTGGAACTTTCTAGATGAAGCCAGATCAATTATAACCGTTTTACGCATTTTGGAACTTTCTAGGTCATTCAAGAAATTTCTCGAACATTCTAAATCGATCATAATCAATTGCACTCATTTTGGAACTTTCCAGATCATTCGGAAAATTTCTAGAACATTCTCGATCATTCTAAATCGATCATAATAAATTGCACTCATTTTGGAACTTTCCAGATCATTCTGGAAATTTCTAGAACGTTCTCGATCATTCTAACTCGATAATAACAGTTTTGGACATTTTGGAACTTTCTAGATGAAGCCAGAAATTTGTAGAACTTTCTCAAAACATGCTATATCGATTATAATAGTTTGCATTCACTCTAGAATTTTCTAGATCATTCCAGATATTTGTTGAACTTTCTAGAACATTCCAGATCGATTATAACCGTTTTCCACATTTTGGAACTTACCATTTCAGAAATTTTGAGATCTTTTCAGAAGTCCTCATGCGTTAGAAAAGGACAGCAATATATGTTTTAACATTTTCACCACCCACAACCACCCCCTTCCACCCACCGCGACCAAACATCATTCTAAATCGATCATAATAAATTGCACTCATTTTGGAACTTTCCAGATCATTCTGGAAATTTCTAGAACGTTCTCGAACATTCTAACTCGATAATAACAGTTTTGGACATTTTGGAACTTTCTAGATGAAGCCAGAAATTTGTAGAACTTTCTCAAAACATGCTATATCGATTATAATAGTTTGCATTCACTCTAGAATTTTCTAGATCATTCCAGATATTTGTTGAACTTTCTAGAACATTCCAGATCGATTATAACCGTTTTACACATTTTGGAACTTTCCATTCCAGAAATTTTGAGATCTTTTCAGAAGTCCTCATGCGTTAGAAAAGGGCAGCAATATATGTTTTAACATTTTCGCCACCCACAACCACCCCCTTCCACCCACCGCGACCAAACTCCCTTACTACCACCTGGAGACCAAGGGGTATTTACCACCCCAACGGGAACTTGATTGGGGTTGGTGGTGATTGAGAAAACTGCGTATTTACGTACCCACAAAAGCATTTTATATATATTATTAGATTATATTTGGATCTAGATGAAGAGTTACACATATAATATCCCTAGGGAACGCAGGCAAAACCGTGGGGTAAAAGCTAGTTGGCAATAAAAGAAATCTTTGAAAAGTTCATAACGTAAGTGTGATTACCACCTCTAATAATTGAGATCCAAGAAATTGTCAAAGGTTAAGTAACATGTGCGCACATAGATATTCTTTTAGTTTCATGAAGGTTTCCACAAGCTTTAATTATGGTTTGGTTACGTAGGTACCCAACCCTCGACCTATTGGTGGTGCCGTTGGTGTTTTTTGTGAAGATACCGTACAGTATCAGGCAAACTTCTTTTCACAAAACGTAAACTGCACAGAAGCCAAATTGTAGGTCTCTTTGGTGGTGCATGGTACATTTATGTCACTCGCCAGTGTACCTGCGCAAACCATTCCCCACTACGTCCAAATTTTGCCAAGAAGTTTGCCGGAATCTATACAGGACTGCAAAAATAATGAAGGTCCGCTCCGCAGCATTTTCCCACATTCCCGAGGTGATGTATTCTCTTGATAAAAAGTAAGTAAGTACGTATCCTATGTTTTAAGAGACGATCATAGAGATAGAATATAAATAGAGCGATTCTACTAGAGTACCTATGTGCCGGACACGGGTATGTATGTTCAACACTGCCTTGAAACGAACTGCGCGTTCATAGTTTAATTCAAAGACTAAATACCTACTAATAAATTAATTAATAAAGATACTTTTAGTACGATAAGATACTTTTAAGAGAGGTAGAGCATATCGTTTATTCGCTCAAAGAGCAGCTCGACTGGGGAAGGACCTACAGAATACCGCAGCCAAATGACATTATGTTGTTACCTTGAGTGTTAAGAATCGACGTTAGTAAACGCATACTATCGCGTTTGAGTTTACAATAAATTTATATGGGAGAAATTAGTATCACGAGTATTCCGCTACCTATAGCGGAATAGCGATGTATGCGCTGTACCGATTCCTATAGAGAAATGTCGTAAACGCAAACGCGATTAAGCTTTTACTAACGCCAATTTAAAAACTTTACACTACGGGTACTGTACCCCGAGTACCTATAAAGTTTTGCGCAAACGCGATAGATACGTTAATTCTTTGCAAACGAACGTTACACTCAGGGTGCAGCTGGAGAGGGGGGAAGGGTCAGTAACGCGTGAGTGATGCCTCGTGTGTTGCAAGTGACCGCTTACCATCAGATGGTCCGTATGCTTGTTTGCCACCTTATTGGTATAAAAAAAGCCCTTGATGGCCGATTTATATCATACACAAAGACGCAGGTCGTGGGTTCGATTCCCACACAGGAAATGCATTTGTGTGCATGAACATGTCTGTATGTCCTGAGTCTGGGTGTAATTATGTATATTAAGTATGTATTTACAAACAAAAAGTAGTATATGTAATTATATCAGTTGTCTGGTGTCCATAGTACAAGCTCTGCTTAGTTTGGGATCAGATTGCCGTGTGTGAGGAATGTCCCAGGATATCTTAATATATAAAATGATAAACTGATTGTTGATATATCAGCCCACAGCCCAAACCGCTGGACCTAGAGATTTGAAAGGAGATTGACCGTTTTCTAAGGGGAGTTGGGCCCACTTCGATTTTTTTTGTGACCAGATTTGGGCCCACTATTGTGTCATCGAGTGTCTTAATCAAATATGATTCAAAAATCAAGTCTTATTTTATTATGTTCACTCACAAAATATTGATATTTTTCTAACCCGAGGATTAAAAATAGAATTAATAATATATTCGCTTGAATTCCTTTACACTTCCGCACCACAGATATCTGAAACCGTACGCAATACGGATCACAGTTTTATTAATATCGAATGTTGCCAGGTGTTAAATTAGGTTTATCGTAGTTAAAAACGAGCAACATATATAGTCTTTTTCTGTTGAATAACGCTAGTAATGATGAAACGAGATTACGAGAGTGATATTAGATATATTCGTCGGTTAATGCAGCAGAAATTCCAAATATTATATATTATACATTTTATTTTTATTGACATTAAATAATAATTGTGTTTGATGATAATGATTAACAGTATGTTATGATAGTAACAAGTAACATAAAATAATTTCTTAAAAGTATTAATTTATTTTTTGAAAAATAAAATCTTCTTAGTTTTAAGTTTGACAACCAAATCCTTTTTACGGGGACTTATTTTTGCCAGTGTCGAGTTATATTATAAATAGGTAAGTTTGGCAACTAAATCTTTTTTATGAGGACTTATTTTTGCCAGTGTCGAGTTATATTATAAATAGGTAAGTTTGACAACCAAATCTTTTTATGAAGACTTATTTTTGCCAGTGTCGAGTTATGTTTTTAATAGGTAAGTTTGGCAACGAATTCTTATTTATGAGGACTTATTTTTGCTAGTGCCAGGTTATATTCTAGTTCTAGTTACAAAATTAAACATTTTCATATAGTCCGCACTATCAGTCATCGTCCATAACAGACATATTTTAGTAAAATAGTTGTCATTGTACTAATACTTCTCACGGACCTTTTGAGACAACTTGAAAACTCACAATATGCATAATTCATTTCACTTCACTAGTGCACATAGATTTATCTATATTGGATAAAACTCCACTGATAATATGCAATAAACCTCAAAATACAGGAATTTATAGAAATAAAACGAAAACGCTACGTGACTTTGCAAGTTCCCGCCAAAAAGTCTAGCATACCTATGTTTAATCTTTCGCAAAACATTAAAATAAACACAAATGGATTTTTTTAGTGGCATTACTGACTTACTACTTCTAAATCATTGAAATACTAAAACAAATTATGAAAATAAGCATTTTTTTTGCATTTAATAACCTTAAATTCTGCATCAGAAAAAAGAAAAATACTCGTAAACCCGGGTCAGAAAATTAAAACTGTTTACTGATTATGAAAATATAGTATTTTATCTACAAAATAAAAAATAAATCATTGTGACACAAAAAAAATCGAAGTGGGCCCAACTCCCCTTAGAAAACGGTCAATCTCCTTTTGTGTTTAGGCTGACGATTGAAAATTAATGTGTAGTTATCTCAGCGTTTGTGATAATTCCACCACCGAAGGGAGGAAAAGGGGGATGAAGTTGGGTATGCCAGTCCTTCAATTTCAAAGTAAACTTCACTATATGTATTATTATACGGTGTAGGCATCCACTAAGGAAGGATTTTTGGAAATTCCACCCCCAAGGGGGTAAAATAAGGGATGAAAGTTTGTATGCAAGTTCGTCAGTTATGAAGTTAGGATCTTCAAATTTTGTGTTTAGGCTGACCATTGAAAATTAATATATAGTTATCTCAGCGTTTGTGATAATTCCACCACCGAAGGGAGGAAAAGGGGGATGAAGTTGTGTATGCAAGTCCTTCAATTTCAAAGTAAACTTCACAAAATATATTATTATACGGTGTAGGCATCCACTAAGGAAGAATTTTTAGAAATTCCACCCCTAAGGGGGTAAAATAAGGGATGAAAGTTTGTATGAAAGTCCGTCGGTTTTGAAGTTAGGATCATCAAATTTTGTATTTAGGCTGACGATTGAAAATAAATTCATACATGTTTCAGCTTATTTGACCATTCCACCCCCGACAGGGTGAAAAGGTATGGGATGTATGTAAGTCATTCAGTTTCAAAGTAAACGTCACTTAATATATTATTACACAGTGTAGGCAACCACTAAGGATTTTTGGATATTCCATCCTTAATGGGGTAAAATAGGGGATGCAAGTTTATATGAAAGTCCATCAGTTTCGAAGTTAGGACCTTAAAATTTTTGTTTAGGCTGATGATTGAAATTTAATTTATATGTGCTTCAACGTTTTTGATAATTCCGATGCCGAAAGGGTAAAAAGGGGGATGAATTTGTGTATGGAAATACACTCAATTTATTATTTAAGCTTATGGTTATAAACTAACGCAACGAATATCGGTGTTGTTGGAATTTGAACCCTTAAGGAGTGAAAAGGGGGAGTAAATTTAGTATATGAAGTTCTTTATTTTTGGAGTGAAAATTACAAATTTTATTATTTTGGCTTATGGTATTGGCGTATTGAAATAGCATAGGATGCAATGACTCACGTAAACAACATCAGGAAAAAGAGGAATTGGTATTAAAACAAAGATCCGATTAATACGAGCATTGGTATTCCTCATTTTCATGTATGGAGTGGAAGCGTGGACTATAGGTACTGGAGAAAGAAAAAGGATTGATGCATCCGAGATGTGGTGCTGGAGACGGATGTTGGAAATACCTTGGACCGCTAAACGCAACAATGCATCAATCCTATCACAACTGTAAATTAAAACTCGATTGTCCACCATATGCCACCAACGTATTCTTTCGTATTTCGGCCACATGGTGCGCAAAGGCGATGAAAGTTTGGAAAAACTGATCATAGTTGGGAACACGGAAGGAAAACGACTACGTGGTCGTTCACCAACTAGATGGTCCGATCAAGTAAAAGACTCATCGTCCTCCAAGTTTTACACCGTCGTAAGGAACGGGTTGGACAGAAACCGGTGGAGGCAGATCATCCGCTCTAGAAGCAAACCCGATGCTGACCACGATCCTCAGACATGAGGGAAAGACTATAGAGAGAAAGAGAGATAAGGCCTCCAAAATTGTGCTGTGGAACTAGACTACAAGTAACAGCTCTCCGCCGCAATGTTATTGAGGCCAAAATATTTACTGGTTCTGTCAGATGAGAAACAGTCTTCTTGCCGCGTATACCATTGATCCCAAATCACCTTCCGTTTGAATTTAAAAGATAACAGTTCCTAATTATGGTTTGTTTCGCGATGGCTATTAATAAATTTTTAAGGCGATGATAGCTCAGTGGTAGTGACGTCGGATACCGAGATGAAGGTCCCGGGTTCGAATCCTGCAATGAGCTTGAGCTTTCGGTGAAGGAAAACATCGTGAGGAAACCATAGCACGGTGGTAGGGTACTTTGAAGTACCCGCCTGGCTGGCTACCACCCTCAAGTTGAAAATCTGTCGCCAAGCACCTTTCGGTGTGTTCCGATAGCTGCACTTGAGAGCCAGTTCCTTCTAGGCTATGTGTGCTTACCACCTTCGGCCGCATCATCACTTACCATGGTGAGATTGCAGTCAAACACAGGCCTATATAGAGTAAAAAAAAAAAAAAAAAAAAAATTACAGGGAAAAACTTTGAAATTTACTAGAGTTGATTTGCGGCAGGACTGGTTCAGTTTTATGTGGCATCCTCGCATGTGAGTTCTCAATCTAGCTGAACTTTTATCAATATCACACGTAGTGGCGGACAATAGCCATGAACAAAGCTCTATATTGTTACAATGATTCATATCTTGAAAAAAGAAATAATCTACGCGGACGAAGTCGCGGGCTATAAAGCTAGTTTATTTATATATTTTAACATATATTGCAACATGTATTCATTAAATACGGTTAATAGTAAGTAATAAATATGTATATAGTAATAATCACATGAATAATTATATGACATAGTAAACAGGTATCTAAAACAGTATATAAACCATAGAGTTAGAATATGAATAGAGCGACTGTACCTGAGACGGTCCATAAGCTCCGGTACAATCCAAATGCCTTGAAATTAAGTGTAGGTACATAGTTTGAACGACTAAAATACATACCAATGCCAATTTCTCATTTGTTATCGATACTTTTACCGAGAAAAAATGACAAGGAATCCTTATCGACATTTTGTCTGACTGTAAATTAACTAGTGCACGATATGGAAACTGCTCACGCTTCGCACAAGGTAACACTGTTAACGCTATCACTCTATAATATTCTAACTCTATGATATAAACTACCATTTACACATTAACAAGAGTTTTAATGATCGTTAAAATCTCACTAATATTATACCTAAATGCGAAAGTTTGAATGGATGTTTGTTACTCAATCACGCTTCAACAACAGAACGGATTTAGATGATACCCTGATAGAATAGGTATGCTCTGGAAATAGTTCTGGATTAACACATGGGATACTGTTTATCCCGGGAAAGCAATATATTCCTCGGGAACTCGGGTACCACCGCTACCCCACTCGTACTCGTAGTAGTAGTAGTACTCGTACTCGGGTACCACTAGTAAAATTATAAATGGTACATTTTGTGCTCGGTTTTCAGCACCGTCGTTGGTATACAGGGTGTTTTTTTGGTCGGCGACGAGCGACCCAGGAGCGGTAGTACAAAAAATACCTTTTTCAAAAATGGACTTAATTCCATTAAATACTGTAAATGCGTTGAGAAATACCTTATTCAATTTGAAATAAAATTACCGCAAAGTATGGTCACTAGGCACGTGCACAGACTAGAGCTAGGCGCAAGCCGCCATCGCCCCACCCCTTTTCTCCCTCGCACTCCTGTTGAGTTGAGTATAACGTCTACACTTTAGCTAATTACATAAATAATATTATTTTTATTATTATAAAAAAATAAAGTTTTTTTTTTATAATGGTCGACCCTGAGTCGCTCGTCGCTGACCAAAACAACGACCTGTATATGTATGACCTGTATATAGCTTAGGTACAGAAATCCAGAAAATCTTGAGATCCCGAATGAATTGACTTTTTTTGGCTTTTCATAGAGTGAGTGACGTGTGCGACCCGCTCTTGTTTTACAGTTTTAAAAGGTTCGTTCCAAAATTGCAAGGCGCAGGCGTGCTCTGAGTGCGATGGCACAAGTAGAAAAGGAGACTGCTGCGTAGGGCGTTAGAATATTTTGATATCAAGTTCGTTTGGGTAGGTTCCTGGGTCAGCGTTGCATGACCACACTTCTATGAAATATTCTGTACTGTGACATCAATTTCTAGGAACATTGTCTAACATGAGATCATGAATGTTGTTTTACTGCCACAATAAAATTATACTACAACTTAAACATTGCGGTTATTTTATAATAGCTCTATTCTATCCTTATCAAAACCTATAATTAACTTCTTAGACACAATAAGTAGTTGTAGATTGCGACAGAATGTGATACATTTAAAAATATGGACTATGGAATAAAATCCTTTGTTGGTTTAATTAGATTTCCTCCATATCTATACTTCTTATTGTTATAGTAGTTTCCGTCCCGCGGTTTCACACGCGTTTGAAGGACCTATTGTTTTCCCGGGATAAAAAGTATCCTGTGTTAATCCAGAACATAATTCTATGTGTACCAAATTTCAACTAAATCAGTTCAGTATTTTTAACGAGAAAGAGTAACAAAAAACCATTCATCCGTCCGTACAATACCTTACAATCTTTCGCAATTCTATTCTTATAGGTATTATAAGATGAAGAGTTTGTATGTTTGTACGCGTTAATTTTTTAGAACTCTACCAGTCTATCTGAAAATAATTCTGCGTTTCCTAAATAATCTTATGTTAAACACGATGTACTTATACTTTACTTACACGATGTACTTATACGTTAATATTTTATTATAGAATTCACATAAACATTTTAAATGTACATTTCAGTGCTTTTCAGTAACAAATTGTAACAATATGATGAGGTATGTAGAGACCGTACGCGCTCCCTGAAATAATAATAAGTAATAATAAAATTTTATTAT
Organism: Polyploca ridens; assembly: GCA_951394255.1. Classification (NCBI taxonomy): domain Eukaryota; kingdom Metazoa; phylum Arthropoda; class Insecta; order Lepidoptera; family Drepanidae; genus Polyploca; species Polyploca ridens. Next base: position 12,627,202 of record OX596250.1, read on the forward strand.
GAGGTGCCTTTTTGGATCTTCTTATTTATTATGTCACCAAGCACCTAAGTAATTATGTGGCCGACGGTGGTAAGCACACAAAGTTTAGAAGGGAACTGGCTCTCAAGTGGCTGACTTCAAAACACACCAGTATAAAGTGTTTACTGACAGATTTTCAATTTGCAGGTGGTACCAGCCATACTGGTAGTACTGGTACTATAAAGTAGGAGGAACTTTAATACCTAAGACCCTGTCCAGAAGGGGCGATTTCGCCGCGATTCTGTCGCGCGTTTTACGAGTCAATGTATGGGGGAAGTACACGCGATTTACGCGCGTATTTTAAAATCGCGCGATGCTTTTGGACGCAATGTATTGGCTCACAGTATCTCGCCAACGTGCGTAATGCATTCGCGCGAGAGAATCGCGGCGAAATCGCCCCTTCTGGACAGGGTCTAAGGTCTGAGTTCATTCGCATGAAAAGCGAATAACGCGCGTTGTACGCGCGCTTTGTTTGTCATAAAAACGCGAGTTATACATCTGTAACGCCTTGAATAAAGTGCGCGTAGTTGTAAACGCGCGTTCAATGCTTGTCATGTGAACGTAGGAAGGTACTCTATAAGGGGAATCTGACTTTCCACAGTTAAGTTATTGGATGGTGTACAAAAGTTCACTGAGTTTTATTCGTTGATATCCAACATAAGGATAAATACCTACTTCATTTAGTATGGAGCTGACTTGCGGTAATGTCTAGATATGAGCAAAATATTTATACCTCCAACCTTGCCTACTTATTCACGCATGAGACAAGTTACTGATGATGCGATAACGCATGGAAACATCTGATTTGTAATCCACAAATGCAGTGTAATTTCGTTGACCAAATATAACGTCTTACAATCAAGTAGTTAATCTTTGTTTGTGCCAAATATGCAGGGACAATATTAAATAGCCACAAGATGCCCTTGACAACCGCCCCACTCACCTGTTGTAGCAACGCATAATTTAGTTCAAATAGTCCGCATGGTGAAAACAAAGGCGTCTGGTGTAACAGTTGCACTGATAACTGCATTGCCTACAAAAGAAAATAATTGTTCATTTATTAATTTAAGATATAGGTTATTATGAAGGCGATGATTGCGTTCGACGTCGATATACTACTATAAGGTCGCGGCTTCGAATCCTAAAATGAGCTTGGGTGAAACTCAAGACGAAAAAACGGGCTAGAAATTTGAACCTACACCCTGATGTCCTAGGAAGATGATTTCAGCACTAAAAGCTAGAAGGGAACTGGCTCCAGTGGCGGCGTAAGGCTTGGGTGACGTGGGCCACCGCCTACGGCCTACTTAGTTGATCTTTATTTTTTGGTGTTGGTTTAGCATGAATAAAAATTTCTTAATGTCAAGTTTTTTTATTTTTTTATTTTTCACAATCCGTCTTCTTGCGCTGGCAGAGGGCCCCGCAAAATTAATCTTGCCCACATAAAATTTAGGTCTTACGCCGCCACTGACTGGCTCTTAAGTAACGCTCTCTTGGGTAGAGCTAGGTGGGATGTAGGTGGGTACACAGAGAACTTAGACGTAGATAATGAATATCATAGTGAACGAGGGACGGGCCAGTTGGCGCACTCAGGACATACAGACATGTTCATGCACACAGGACATGCATTTGTGTGCATGAACATGTCTGTATGTCCTGAGTCTGGGTGTAATTATGTAGGTATATTAAGTACATAATTACGAAAAAAAAGTAGTATATGTATTATATCAGTCATCTGGTTTCCATAGTACAAGCTCTGCTTAGTTTGGGATCAGAAGTGTGTGCGGAATGTCCCAGGATATTTATTTATTTATTTTATTTATCATCATCATCAGCCTATAATGGCCCACTGCCGAGCACAGGCCTTTCACAAATGAGGGTGGGCGGGAATGGGCAGATACTCCACCACGCAAGCCCACTGCGGATCGGTGGAGGAAGGCTAGTGGTCAACCTACTGTTGGAGTTTTCAAGCTGCCTAGAAGGCCTCCAACTAGCTTAACGACTATCACAATTAATTGATAACCGGGACCAACGGATTTACGTGCCTTCCAAAGCACAGAAACGCTCGATTTGAAATACCACTAGGCGGTCACCCATCCAGGTACGACGGTGTTAGCTTCACTTTGCCGATCGATTAAGACTATAATTAATATAATATTATCCAAATAGTTACTTACTTCTGTTGATACCATCGGACTTAAATCATTGTTTATAATCTCATGAGTAACGAACGATATTTTATTAACCTGAAATTATTAATCAAAAAGAACATTTAAATATACCATATAATATTTTATATAAAAAAACAGGTAAAAGAATCTATTTAGATACTTACTTCCTTTACGACTGTTTCACAAAAGTAGACATTCAAAACTATTATTCCAAGAGCGTAAGCGATTTGCCAGAACACATAAATTAAGAAGTCTACGTATTTCTGCACACCGTGAAACAAACCAGACGCAGTCGCCTCCATGAAGTAGAACAAGTACAGCACAATGTAAACCAAGTATAGGAAAAATGTCAATACTAGAGCCAGGCCAAACATATTATTCGCCATTTCTGTGGCTTTGAACACCTGGCCGTAAATTCTAGCACAAGCCTTAATCTTCTCACAAACAAATTTATCTTGTAACGGTACCACTTTATGCATGTCTACCAACACTCTGTTACGGACGAATACTCTATACTCCCATGATTTTCGTGTACTAATATCATTGAGTACTTTACTAACCCACTTACATCTATCTGTTAAAAGTATCAAGTAATAGCAGAAGTGAGCTGTTATTACAAGGGCCAGTGTGTCAGAGAAGACCACTTGGAAAACTTTTTCATTTGGTACGGCCACATTCAAATTTGCAAGTGACAACCAGATACAGGCCATCCTAGCTATGAAGACCAGCATTTGGCCGAAAGAAATACCTAATAGGAGGTAACCATACCTGTCATAGTTAATTATCTCGCCCAGATTTTCTATCGCTTTGTCTATATCAACGACTTTTTGCACTAAAGTAGTATTACGGTTCAAGCTAAAAGGTATTTTCCACAATGCATATAGAACATAAATTATGGAAGCAATTCTTTCAAAATCGTCACCATATCTTTTCAGTCTAGTTTTATAAATGCTCCGTAATACAGTCTGATCCTCCATATGCGCTACAAAAGTGCTGTAAAAGTATGCTGTATACCACATTATAAAACAAAAGAATCCAAGTTTGCTAAAGCTCAATTCTATTCGATTTTCCGGCGTACTATTACAAACAAATACTGAAATACCAGAAATTTTTCTCGCCAATTTGGACACCTGTGAAGCTTCAACGATGTTATTGTACCGTTTAATTTTGGCTGCTTTAATCAAATATCTTTTTATTTTTGCTAACATTTTCAAAAACCGTTGAAAATTATACAATGTACCGACTGTAACGGTCTCTATATAATGACTAAACGCTTATAATCCACAGTGTGCGATATCCATGATAGCACTTAAAATTTAATATGATAAAATGTTCCATCAAGCATCAAGACTATTAATGTACTAAGTGAATGAAACAAAATGATGGTATTCGCAGTTATCCACCGGATAATTAGTAATTTATTTCTTCTGAACGTTCACATTTACAGTGGTAATCTACATAATGAACATCATAGGCGTTATATTGTCATGAATAACAAACAAAAATAGCCGTGTTATATACAAAGGTATTTGTAATATTCATGAAATTATAATATTTTGGAATTATTTATAAGCACTATACAATTTTACATAATTCTGAAATTACAAGCACATTGGTATACTACTAGTATAGTAGATTATTATATGTATAATGGCTTCGCTGCCGTTGCGATAATAATATGTAGATGCATGCTTTACATTTCGATAAGTTGCTAACTAATTCAATGTACACAAAAAATAGATTGTGCTCCTTTGATCCATTTCTCTATACAATTATCTAGTTTATCAGTATAAAGAGAGCATATGAACTAACCTCCGAATTGATAATAGCTTAAATGCACCCTACCGCTGCACTTTGTAGACTGCCTCTCCGTTACAAAGCCTTCAAACAAACTACACTAAAAACTAGCAACTTAAACTACCATAATACTTAATTGTGAAATGATGTAAATCAGTACAATATCATAGTTGATTTTATGGCACAAATTATGTTTAAACAAATGGGTCATGGTAACATTAGTATAACAACAGAATATTAAAAGTTATTTAGGGAACCCTGAGCTTTGTGACTGTTTTAGGAAAATAAACAGACAATAGTGACAAACCTTTAGGAGCTCTTACATGGATAAAAACAAACTAGTTCACTACTCATTCGACCTGACTAGTATCCAAGATTCATACACTACGGGTCCATTAAATTCCGTCAGAATGGAAAACGGTTCACCCAGTTGACCCTAAAACAAACTCTTTTTTTAAACCTCCATTGAACTAGTATCATGTATACTATCTACACCTGTATCTTCTATTAGTTGCTACACTTAATTATTATCCATGTAAGGGCACTAAAAGTCACTTCATACTATATACATTTATCTAGTCAGTAATAAAACTGAGAATATCTGTTTAAGTAACCTGATGAAATTAATGTAAAATATATTGACCACAAATATTAATATGAAACAAGACAATCTTCCTGGACCAAGTATTTGTTTTACTATCATTTTAGTATGCGTTTTTACTCTGGTAACATCTGACACATTATTAAATCGCAATATAGGCTAATACTATTGTTATCGTCACCGATATCTTAACGAATTGATTTGAACCAAATGAATTTTTCAAATATCTGACTTGACTATACAAGATAGCTTTGTATATCCAAGCACATAAAAAATGCGCGCGAAAATGGCAACAACTCTTATGTTTCACTATTTGTGTCTCGTTCACAAACTATCTCGAGTGAATGAGAGGCAAATAGAGACGCCGCCATCTTGGTTCCCAGCTTATATCATGCTATTGAATGTAACAGTATTGTTAGCTAAATATATCTGTGCAAAGGTTCAGTATTGTATTTTAATCCTGTCCAGTTTCAATATTCCAGTGACAATACTGATTTTTTATAATTAATCTCATAGCAAATCTTTATGAAATTTTAATGGTAAAAAAATATAACAATCGATGTATTATTTTCGTAATATCAACAGATTCTATTTCAGTTTTGGAAATAATATTTATAAGAGCTTCATTGTGGCTTACAATTAGTTAAAGTTGCGAAATAATGTTTAGGAAAAATGTGATATTCATTTTCAAGTGAACAATATAAGAAACAACAATTTTATTACTATCAAGAGACGCTTTATAAAGATTCAAGGCCATAATTGAGATTTGTTAATTGCTATATATCGGTATTATTATATTACTATCTCTTTCATACGCAGCGCAACGTCAATTCTTTATAGGTATACACGAAATGCAATACGAACCTTGCATAAACTCTACGGAAATGCTCCATAATTTTTTATATATCGTATATTACATTAATTCTGAAATATAATTCATGTTGTGTATCGTCTTACTATTTATTGCTTTATTTAAAGCACGACGTCTAACAATGCGTAGGTAATATGTAGGTTGCTTTTACTTTTAATGAATGCAGATTAGATAGTCCAAATATAATAAAAAGAAACTACTAAGCCAAAGAGAAAGGACTAAAATTAATTATACTATAAGAATAAGTCCTCACAATTGCATTATAACATTGATTAAATTAAAGTGCCTAAAAAGTTCTTTATTTTTAGTTCATTGCTTTAAATAATCCGAAGGAATAATATTAATAAAATCAAATTCATCAAGTGCTTCATTAAAAAAAGAATATCCCTCCTTGTCCAACTGTATTGACAATCCGAAATTGTATTAAAAACGAATGGAATTAATATTCTATATAAGTATGTGTATGATGTATACAATAAAGAATATTCATTCATTCATTCATCAATAGAATATTGTTTCAATCATTTTCATTCCATGTATAAACCCTTTTCATGACATTAGTTTTAAAACGCTTCAATATATAATTAATAACGTCTCGAATAGGAAACTTGAATGATTATATTTCGATTTAAGCTTGTCTAATTTTAAAGCTGTATTTTATCTATTCTATAATAGTAACTTTTTACTTAACTCTTATTCCATTCGAGTTTGAGTAGGAGAATGGTTTAAAATATCTAAGTGAAGATCTCTATTTGATATACTCAATATAATGTCTTATAAAAAGTTGCCGCTAGATGTGGTCAATCGATTTTATCTCGAATTGCTGTCATTAATTTACCGATTGTTCTTCAGCGGACTAGTTCCGAAACCTTACAAGTCTTGTTACTAGTATTGGCTTTAGGCAATCTCTGGAGACTCGTCCATAGACATTGTAAGCTTTAAGAATGGTACAAAGAGTAATTCTTAATTCGCGGTACCGACCTATACTACAAAATGGTTAAACTTACACATACTGAAAAATAAATGCGCATTGTGGTCAAAATTTGGTAAAATTAAAAAGAGATTGCATCAAAAAGACACTTAAAACTAAATGACAGTAGAATATTTGTGATGAAATGTTCTATTTTAATCTAATAATAGCAGTAAATATGATAGATAATAAAATATTATTACTAAAAATGAAGTAGGTATGTAGAAGAGTAATGAATCATTACTCATTCGTCATTCATTACTAATGATACTGGTATTATTACACTACATATGCGTGACGAGAATGCTTTCATAAATAGTCGTGTAAAAGCTTTTATTCATTAAGTATTAATTTCATTTAGTTTTAATAGTATCACTATAAATAAATGAGATGTATTAGAATCATTACATGAGTCAATTCATTATAGTAAAGAGAGAAAATATTATTTGAGTAAACTAAGTGGAAAAACATAACGTATATTATACAAAAGTATTATTTTATATGCAGATCAGCACAGGTATACAGGATTATTGGTAAAACACTAACAACCATGCAGGACTGGGTTACTGATATCATAAACTACAACTTTTTGTTCTATGACTTTTTACAATACATAATACAAATTATCAAGAACAAACTTTCAAGATTTCGATCTTCTATTTAACACATTTCAATTCTGCATTTTGTCGTTCCTACGCCTCCCGTGCACCATCACTCAGTCTATTACTATCACTAGTCTTGCTACGCGTGGAGTTCGAAACATTTAGAGCGGTTGAATTTAATAGTACATTATGATACATGTTTGCAAAGTTGGTAATTAATACTCGAGGCGGTAATAAGTGAGCCGAGAGTGTAGTAATCAATGCACACGCGTGTCATACGATGTTTTTCAAAACACTTGAGAAAAAAAAACAGTATTGTATTTTTTTAAGTAGATTTTTTAATAATAATCAACCACACAATGAGAACGTTAACAAATATGGCGCGCAAGTTTTTTTTTACAGCGGTGATCTGTCATACTGTTTTAACCGTTTAAATTAAGAATGCTTGGTCTACACACATATTACTTGCAGTGAGGTACAAACTTATCATAATCGGGATTATACCTATCATAAAACTGTGCGGTGATGTAAAGTAAAAAGCACTAGTGCGTAATAAGCTGCATTAAGATACTAAAAACGATGCAATAAATGTCAATTTTACGAGCGAGTGTGTTGAAAACATTTTTATTTTTGTATAAGTCTGATGAATTATTAAGTCATAGAATAAGTTGTTGTTTATAATGTTAGTAATATAGTCCTGGGAGGTTGTTATTGTTTTACCAATAACCCTGTATATAATTATAAATATATTCAACGAATAAAAGCCTTTATGCAGTTCACTGGACACTGATACTTTATCATACATCAATGATAAGAATCACTCAAGTTAGATGGCGCCACTTGCCTACATAATGTAAGCAACGTAACTAATTACTAATTTCATATACCAAACAAAAATAAGCTTTATATCAACACTTTGTAAATGATCAGAAAATAATTACACTTAAATAAAATCATTTCGCACTACGTCCCCGACTAAATAATAAATCGTAACTAATAATTAACAATGACGCAACCGTTCCAACATCACATCGTACGAAACACATTGCACATACACTTTTGTAAAGCTCATGTCTAATTATAATTAAAATCACATCTCATTAAATATCTTTGGATACAACCAAATAAAATTATCATATAATAGCGTACAAAAATACAAAAAATATACAAGAATGTCGAATATGATTAGGGGAAGTTTCTCACTCGTATAACGTCGACTTTATGGTAGAGGCGACTCACCGAGACATAGAATACGTATGTTATTGGTAATGATATCAAAAGGGGGCTCATTTCACCACGTTGCAATATTAGCTGCGTATGCTATTAACAATTTTCCTAATAATAATGATGTGGTGAACGTTCCCTAGAAGTCAGTCATCCTTCCCGTAGTGAGATTGTTATTACATACGCTGAGATTCATCGGTCACAGAAGATCTTGGACGTGAGATGTGTCCAGGTTGGTGATGAGCGTTTTGAGGAAGGTCATCTCCCTCCGCGCGTTCTCTAATATGACCCTCGGGTCTTGGGAGGTACAACGAAGGCAGTTCGGTGCGAAAACCATGGCTAAGTTTGCGGAATCCATTTTAGTTTGACTTACTACTTCGGGCGCGGTGAATTGTTGCAGGAAGCTTATAAGGTAGGTGAGTACCTGGAAGGTATATTGAAAAATCAGATGCAGTCAAAATATCATGACGTATATAAAATATGCCTATACATTTTCTATAAAGCGTCAAGTGCGGTTTAATAGGAATCGCTGAAATAAACAGTTGAAAATTTACCAAATTACTAACATTTATATTATTTTACATATATTATTTTATAAATTTGTTAAAATAAATATTCTTTCTAGTCTACCCTACACTACACTCTACAGTTTAGAGTGTAGTGTAGTGTATAGTGTAGTGTAAAGTGTAGTGAATAGTGTAGTGAATAGTATAGTGTAGTGCAGGGGTGGCCGACTTGATTAGATCCAATATCTGCTGTTTACTGACGAAACCCTGTGCTATCTACCAATTACATACTTCTTGCGGTATCAGCGGGATTGACACCCGCCCCCGCGTCCCACACGCTTCCCGCTTATTGTTCATATGATCGACATCGACCGATTGGCCACCCCTGGTGTAGTGTATAGTGTAATGTGTAGTGTATAGTGTAGTGTATAGTGTAGTGTATAGTGTAGTGTATAGTGTAGTGTATAGTGTAGTGTATAGTGTAGTGTATAGTGTAGTGTATAGTGTAGTGTATAGTGTAGTGTATAGTGTAGTGTATAGTGTAGTGTATAGTGTAGTGTATAGTGTAGTGTATAGTCTAGTCTAGTGCATAGTCTAGTCTAGTGCATAGTCTAGTGTAGTGTATAGTCTAGTGTAGTGTATTGTCTAGTGTAGTGTATAGTCTAGTGTAGTGTATAGTCTAGTCTAGTCTAGTGTAGAGTGTAGTGTAGTCTAGTGTAAAGTATAGTCTAGTGTAGTGTAGTCTAGTATAGTGTATAGTCTAGTGTAGTGTATAGTCTAGTTTAGTGTATAGTCTTTTGTATGGGTAGTGTAGTGTATAGAGAAGTCTAGAGTGTAGTGGACAGATTTGTAGAATATAGCGTAGAGTGTAGTGTAATGTAATGTAATGTAATGTAGTGCATTGTAGGGCAGTGTAGTGTAGTATAGTGCAGTGTAGTGTAGTGCAGTGTAGCGTACATACTTGTCTGTTGATGGGCGGCAGGCGGTGCAGCGCGCGCGTGGCGGCGCTGAAGTCGGTGCCGGCCGCGACGCACGCCGCGTACAGCTCGTCCGGGATCAGCGGCGCGTACAGCTCGCGGTACCACAGCTTCAGCAGGCTGGCCGGCGCGTGCGCATCTATACACAACACTATATAATACTACTTTGCGCTATGACCCTTCTGCGACGGCACAAGGTCGCCGGTGCGCGAGTAATGCCCCTGTCTATAGCTTCTGTTGCTCGTTTACCAGGATAAACCAACAAACACACTTCTGCGTTGTCCTTCTTTCACGGAGCAACGGAGCAACAGATCGACGCGATTTTTTTCATAGAGATAGCTTATGGGCTATATTGACCCAGGCTTTTTATCTCTAACGGGAACGCAGATGAATCTGCGGGGGTCAGCTTGTTAGCATATGCTGACAGATCGTAGAATCCGTCAAAAAATTTGATTACGTTTGAGAAACAAATGTCTAAAATATATTTAAAATTCACTCACCAGTCAAAGTAGAAGCATCAGGCAACTCCCAGTTATCAATCTTTGCTTTAAGCGCATTAACTTCATCGACATCGGCCGACACTCTGAAGATGCCCTCGGTTTCTCTCCCGTTCAACGCCAGCACTTGTTGTGAAAGTGCTACTTGCACCCACGGCAGCTGTCTATTAGGAAACCGCTCCTTTTGTAGCGCCATCACTTCTGACAGCGTATTGCCGAACATTGATTGACGGAAAATTTGGATCTGAGGGATTAACGTTTTTATTATTAGTTTATTGGAAGCGGTGGTTTTGTCGATTCGAGAGGTTTCAAAGTGGATTATTATTATCTTAACATTGTTGCTAGTGGCTATCCTTGACCGTCGAAATAATCTAAGCAGAGTCCGTCCCAGACTATAAGAGAAAAAACCTATAAGAAACAGTAATATCTAAACATAGCAACTCACTCTAGCTTGATCAATATCTTCGGTGGTAGGTTTCCTTGGCTGCCGCTTGCCTCCAAACCCGATTCTTTCAAGCCGCTTACAAGCAACGCCCGCGTAGTGTGATACTTGAACGTGGATTGGCCATTTGCCCACCTGGGATTCATTCAATTTGATTAGACATTTTCAACTTTAAAACTATAACACTAAAGTAACTTTCTATTTGTTTGGATCACATTAAGACAACAGAAATAAAATTAAAACATAATTATCAACATAGTAAGAAATAAGGTCTAAAATCACATACCTCAGGGAAGGCATCAGCAAACGCCGGGTCTCTATGCCTATTGACATAGTTGGTTAACGCCGGTTGGAAGGCCGGCGAGGGTGGTACGAAGGCCAAACACACCGCTAGCAGTTCCCAGCCTCGAAGTAAGGAATCCCTCAGAGGATTCTCTGTTGTTTGTCTGCATAACTGTACGTAGAGTTCATCGCGAAGCCTGTAGAACATTTAACATACTTATCAACATCATCATCTGCCTGCCCTGTTCCCAATTATTTGGGATCGGCGCAATATGTACGCTTCTTCCATACGCTTATTCTATCCGCCATACCAGCATTCACTACTGTCTTATCCATATCATCTTTCACACAATCCATCCATCTTTTTTGTCTTCCCCTTCCCGTATATCCATCCATTTAACATACTCATATCTTGTTGAATTTTTTAATTGATCATCTTGCGAGTTATAAATAAGCTGAACTAGATTTCTTGTGTGTCCAAAGAAATAAATAAGACCGGGCAATTTATGTATTAAAATAATAATGACATACTTACTTTTCATTAGAGAATGTGGCGTGTAATATATCCTGAGCTACAGAGTTGAGGGTCATCCCCGGCCTCGCCTTGCGGTCGCCCATGTATATCTGCACCAGGCGGAACAGGTCGATGGCTGCCTTTTTATGCGCCTTGTCCCAATCGGCGCCTACCATTGGTGCACTTATTGATGATGAAGTCCACGAAAGCATGTCGCGGACTGACGCCTACAAACAATTCAATATAACGTCATTATTGGGGTCAGTCGAAGACCAAACGCAAGCTTATAGACATAAAGAAACGTTGAAATAGGGTCTCTTTTGGTTTGGTAAATGCGATAGAAAATATTTAGATATTCCGTTTGAGAAAATGCAAATTATTTGGGACCATAACAAATATGATTTCATTTTTTATAAATAATTTTATTTTTATGTCATGCGTTTGTAAGTATGTAATCAAACAGAAACAAACTTGCACTTTTTAAGATAGCCATACAGTATAGATCTTTATTTACTAAACGTCACACTGCACCTCGCGACGCAGCGATATAATAATAACAACATACCTTTCTCCTAAATATTCCCTT